>JAVSBV010010801.1:0-12553 GCA_033117975.1 Parotocinclus spilosoma
TCAATTTCCTTTTTCCAGCCACTTATTGCTACTTGTCCCAACTTTTTTGGGATTTGTTGACACTGTGAAATTTTGAAACAACATTTTTTTCTTTAAAATGTTACATTTACTCAGATTAAACTTTTGATCTATCATCTATGTTCTATTACGAATAAAATATTGACATTTGCCATCTCCACACCATTGCATTCAGTTTTTATTTACAATTTGTTTAGTGTCCCAACTTTTTTGGAATCTGCTTTGTAGATTGAACCACTTTGTACTAGTTCAAAACATGATACTGTGTATGGTCTTGCTAATTGACTTGCAAACTAAAACCTAAAACACGACCACTGGCCTGATTACAAGAACTGAGATTTGTTCTGTACATTAAATTGCAACCTTATTACAGACACCCTTCTAGTAGAACAGATGTCTTTCAGAACCTAAAATAAATTTCACTAAGGTTTGAAATCATTCTGCAGGAATATTGACCCATAACGAAAGGATAGCGTTATGCAGTTGGTGCAAATTGGATGGATGTACTAACATGCTCTGAACAGCCCATTGTACCTTGTCCCAGAGAAGCTCTATAGAATTAAATCTTCAGGACTAAATGGCTGGGAATCAAAGAAAACTCATTGTCATGCTCCTGGAACCAATTATGTCTATATGAGCCTTGTTCTTGGTTCATTGTCCTTGTGCCAATGCATTGGCATTGGATATACAGTTTTCATGAAGGGATGAACTTGGTTGGACCCTAGCCCTGCTTCCAAACACCTATCCAGAAGTATCTGAGGACCCTAGGTGTGCCAAGAAAACATCCCCCATTAGTCTACCTCTATCAATTTTAGCCATTGACACCTGAAAGTGTTTATCAATTATGTTGCACATTCGCCCAATCTTCTAAACATCAAATCAGCATGGTACAACAGAAACCTGGATCTGACTAGGTGATTATTACACTACTCAGTAATCCAATCTTTGTGATATTCTACACACTGGAATCTTATCGGTTTGTTTACTTTGTCTGTTGTGCCATTTTTTATGCTTTAATGGTGCTTAGGAAATTAAATAAAATTACTTTCTTAGTTGTTACATCTTTGTAGTTAAAAATGTATGGTTCATCAAACAGCACTACTTGAACTTTGAGCACTTTATAATTATTATTTTTAATACTAAGAAACTAGTCCCCCACTGCCAGCATGTGGCAGGTGGGCAGCTTAAAGTCTGGCAAAGCTCATATTTAGAATTGTAAGAGGCATGCAGTGTGAACAGAATCTGTGAATGTGAACAGAATCTGCACAGAATTAGTGAAAAATGCATAATTTCTAATGTGACAACTGGAGTTATTGCAACTCTAGGAAGTAAAATGAAATAATATGGCAAAAGAACAGCTTCTAAAACATTTGTCTGTGTGGTGCTTCTCATGTGACTTTTTGTTAGTTGCATATGTCTATCATTTATTGTGTTTATTCATTTAGTGCTGATATTCTTCTGAGCATTATGGATAGTATAGTGACTATTTTGTTCAGGAAATGTGATCTTGTGGGCTGAGTCAAAGAGAGAAGTGTGCTGGCATCTGATCCCCTTGGTGTGATGGAGCACTTAGATCTCATCTCTGTGGATTGTGCTTTTCCAGTGTGCACTCTCTCAGAAACAAGATGTATGAACTACAATTGCTGATTGAATCAAAGAGCAATTGTTGCTTGCATTGTGGCATATTTCTTCTGTAAAGCTTGCCTGGATTCACGGATTAATGACAGCACTGTGGAAGCACCTGGTTATCAGCTTATTTGCTGTGAATCCACATCAGTTTCACATCTCAGTGACAAACAAGAGGAGTATATTTAAGTAAGCAAGTAAGTGGTGCACTGACAACAATGCTTTAAAAAAAAAAACCTTTCTCCAAAACTGGATTTTTATTAACGGCAAGCCTTTCTAATCTTCACAGGATTTCCTAGTGTTATTCTGGGTGATAACTATATTCACCCTGATGCAAACAACATGGAAACAGATGGCCTGTTGTCTGATAAAGTTGGAAACAAACTGGATCCCTACAGTCTTACAGAAGTTGAGTCAACATGTATGTAGTCCATCAAGAAAAAGACAACAGTTTCATGCCAAAGCAATCTAGCATTCACTTCACAGCATTATCAACAAAGAAAGAAAAACTTAATTCATCCTTCCATCATATGTGCTGTCCATGCAATCATATGTCATTTTCTGTTAGTGCAGAAAAGTACACAAACTTTAGAACAGCATTACTTCCAGTCAAATCAGAAAACATGAAATATGGAAATCCCATCCAGTATTTCTTCAATTAACATTCTTTTTAAACATTTCAGTAATAATTAAAAAACATTTATTGATCACTGGAAATCCTCTACCCATCTCTGCTTCTTAAAGACTTACCTTTTGTGTAAACACTGCTTTTGTAACAAATCATGTATAAAATCACATTATAAATAATTTTTTATTACCTCATTACTATCCATAAATTTCTTTATTACTTTTTTAAGTGTTTTGCATGCCTGAAATGCAGAATTGAATAGAAATTAAATTAAATTAATAAAATGAGGTTGATCAGACAAAAATTTAATTATTGATACTGCCTGCAATGATATAAAAGTCAAAGTACATGTCCATGTACACTGCATGTTGTTTTATATTTGACCCAAACAGAAAAGATAGCTTCATGCTATTTGCATTGTCTATACTATCACATAGTTTTTTTTTCTGATTTGGTGTTTCCTTTGTTTAAATGTGTTCTATCCATCTGCTTTTAGAGCTTGTTTAAACATTTTATGATGTTCTAAGTCATATCTATGCTTAAAAATAAAAACAAACTTTTTGTATACACTTTCAAGCATCACTAAAAAGTTGGGAACCTCTAGCAGTTAAAAGAACTGCTTTCACTGGAAGTGCCTTTTCAAGCTGTTATGTTAGCGGATATACAGTATAAAACAAAATCCCATCATCTCTGTCTCAGCAGGAGCCACATCCATAATTCAGTCTGACAGTTATCACTAATATAGACTGTAGTGCTCCTACTTGGTCTCTGGCTAACATTTACCATGAGTGTGAGCTGTTTGGAAAACAGGACCAAGTTATTCTGCTTGCCCCATTCAACTTTAGGAGTGCCATTTCAAGCATTATATTATATTATATTAGATGGTATGCTGCTAGTAGGAAGGTCAGTGCTGCGAGTCGAACTGACCACCAAACACTTTGGGCAAATCTGAACAGCTTTGTGTCCTTAAATGCAAAAGTGGGAACGTGGCCTGTCAGTCAGTTATTGTGCATTGAATTATAAGGCAATTTATACAGTTTTTTTTTGTTACAGATAGGAGTTATTCAGAATGACCCTGCTGTAGGAGTACCACTAAAATACATTTTGGTTTATTGCATTGGTCACTTATTCTCTCTTTTTCCATTGATTTTCACAGGCAAATCCCTTGCACTCAAAAAAGCAGTTATTAAGGCACTCCTTATGTTCTACATTATAGTTTTTCGGGTGGGTGGGTGCTCCCTAAGTGCAAGAAGTCGAACCAGGGTTCAAACTTTATATCCTGGCTGTATTGGTTGGTCATGAATATTTAGCATCAGGTTTGAAGTGCTATCCACAAGGTGTCACAAGATACATTGGAGAGGATCCATCAGAACATGCTGTGGGCTTATTGCTTGCAGGCTGGAAAGGACTGGGATGAGGGAGTATTACTAGTGCTTTAAAATGCTGTCCTGGAGTCTACTGGGTTTAGTCGATCCGATCCTTGTATTTGAGAATTCAGTTTGAGGTATCCCTCAAAGCACGGCATGAATAATGTGCTGTCACTTCTCTCACCCTTTCAGGACCAGCCTGTAATTGATTGTGTTTATTCCATGCAGGACATCCTAAAACTTTTAGCTGGGATTTGGCCATTTGTGTGCTGAGTTTTTTAAACTAGTTAAAGGGATATCATTATGACAGACAGGCTGGAAAACGGCTTTATAATTTAACGTGGCAATAAAATATTTCGACACTAGCTGTGAGAGCAGACAACCTTAAAACTCAAGCTCAGCTCTAAATTATTTACAAATCGAGACATGAAAATAATAAATGATTCATAAACACAAAATGCATTTGGCAGATATGAAACCTATTTATTAAAATGAGAAAAATAACAGAATTCCTTTTTTGTGGTTTCTTGAAGGAAGTGTTACATTTAACAATGGACACGTCAAGGGAAATGCATTCGTGCCTTTTTTTTACGGCCGAACGCACCGGGGGAAGGCAGGAACCCTAACATCACAGTCTTACAATCCAAGCAATTGTGGGTTAAGGGTCTTGCTCAGGGACCCAACTGTGGCAGCGGTGGGATTTTAACCCTGGACCTTCTGGTCCATAGTCCAGTAGCTTAACCACTAGGCCACCACAGTCCCGAGTAGACTGCATTGTCTTCATAAGCAAACAGTTCTTAGTAAAACAGCATCTGGTCATATACCTTCACTATTTATAAGTACATATTGGTTGTTTCATATTTTGTATGCTGGTTGTTTGTCTATTGTGTGTGTTTACCTTGAGTTCCTTTCAACTCACATTACATTTATAGCATTTATAGCTTGACACCACTCTGGTTTGTTACTGTCTTGTCTGTTCTATGTTAAGTGGATATGTGTAGCCTGGTTATCCTATGGTTCCTGTTGCCATGATTACCTTGCTTATTGTGATAGCCTGTGGTTGATGATCATCTTATTGTAATCCTGTTAGTTTAACCTGGGGTCTTGTTAAATTATTTAAGTGTTTACTCCTATAGTGGTTTACTTTGTATGACATTTTTTTGTTCGTATTGATGGCTCTTATGTCCTACATCACACATTACACTGGGAAAAAGTCTGATACATATCTATGCATCACTGATTACACACAACCTGTGTATACATTGCAATATAAAACATTTTCAGAGATTGTATCAGAATTTATGTCCTTTCAACCACGTTGCATTGAGATCTGATCACTCAAACCACATTCAGAGATTGTCAGAGAAGGATCGTTAATTGTAGACAGCATGGGCCTTTTGTTCCCATGTATGCAGTCTCTGATGTAGCTGTTTCAGGGTTTTGTGAGTCATTTATTGCTCAGACACACTGTGGGAATACACACATGTCTTCAAACAGTTTCTTACCTTCCAGACATGGTGCCATTGTGGCAGTGAATTTTACAGGCAAATGAATATCTTCAATGCTTCAAATATAACTATGATGAGAACAATGGAGTTGACAGGGTGCTGTATACTGCACCTGTGGCAAGACACCACAGACTTGCTATGATTTTAAACCAATGGCATATGGTCAAAAGCAGATGGGCATTTTTTTTTTATCTCAATGGACACACTTTCCCAGAATAACAGGTATTTTGTGTCTGCGAAACCAGCCACAATACTCTCCGATAAGTAGACAGTAGTAGTCCTGACCACTGCAGCTGCCAAACAAAACCAACTGTGCTCGAGAAAACAATAATTACATGAAGTACATGATTTCTGTGCATATTTGACAAAGAGAATGTGCATAATTATTTGGCCAATAAATAATCTTACCAACAAGAAATTAGTCTATATAAATTCACAATGCCAGGCAAGTAAGAAATGCAAATGTCCATCTGTGTGAGTCCGTGTGCTTAATGAAGACTTTCAGAAGACTTTGATTTTTGTTCTTTTGCAATACAAAGAGCAATAACAACATATGTGTGCTTCATTTGATGGATGCAATTTGATCCACTTAATGCAATTTATAGTCATGGTGATCTTAGGCCCAACTGACAAAACAAGGGTACAAGGCAGTAACCAATCCATGAAAGGGTGACAGCCCATCACAGAGCACCCAGACACACACAAATGGACACTTTAGAGATACCAGTTGAAATATTGCAAGCCTTTGAAAAGTGGTAGATGACCAGAGTACCCGGATCAATACCAAACATGCATTGTTCGAACATACAGCTCATCACAGGTAGAGCCCAGGAATCAAACCAGGGAGCTCTGGAGCAGTGTTTCAACTATATTAACCACTGCACAACTGCACTGCCCTTATAAACAGTTATAAAGAATATACTATTGAGATACTTGCCACTTAACATCCAACTTTAATGTGATTTTGGTATTTGACAGACTTCAGGGTCGGGATCAAACCACCCCACTAATCACATTTAGTCCATATACTGTACATTACTCACATTATGTATTGTATAACAAGGCCATATAGGATAATGCAGCATGGCGGTATTAACTAAATTGCCAAAATAATGTAGACATCCAGCACTTTATGGCCCATACTCAGCACCACTGCACATATACATCTATAAACCCCCCCCAATCTGCACACAGATCCAGCCTGTTTTACCAGTGAACCACTTAATTTATTTAGATATGTGAACATGGTCAATGTGACTTGCTGAAAGACAAAACCAAGTATCAGAATGGGAAAGAAAGATGATGTATGCTACTTTGAACATGGTGGGGTTGTTGGTACTATATGGGCTAGACTGCGTACTTCATAAACTGCTGATTTACTGGAATTGTTATGCACAACCACAACATCTTTTGAGCACCGCCAGCTGTGTATGTGTGATGACCACAAGTCACCAGCTAGAATTGAACATGTGGATGTGGTATAACCCTTTGGATTGCTACCTTAAACAAACACCTTAACTTTTAACTACTTAGCTTAACTGTACTAAGCTTAACCATCACTCTGATTATGGGTGCCTGCTAAATGCTGTAAATAACATGTTTTATTAAATCAATAAATACTTGAAAATAATAATAAGTGTCACACCCACGGGGCGGTTCTAGCGACCAAACCCATCTCATCATTCACTCACCGTCACCTGAGTTTTGATTTCCGCTCATTGCACACATCACCGTTCACCTTCTTAAGCACGTCCCACTCACTCGCACACTGCTAAGTCACTTGGTCCCTACCTTGTTTCTAAGCGCTATATTGTATCGTTTTGCTAATGCTATCGTTTGTCTTACCGTGCCTCGACCTGTTTCCGCGTACCTCGACTCCGCTATTAGTCTCGCTCCTTGTATTCACGTTTTGCCTCACTGTTTTTTTGACTTCGGACTGTTTGACCCTGTTTTTGCCTGCCAACGCAATAAATCCTGTTCTCGTCTGCAAAGCTGCATTTGTCTCTGTCATCTTGGGCAGGCGGGTTACACATTGTAGTGCTAGTGAATTATTCAACGACCAGCTTTTCTTCCCACAGACATAGCCTGTGTCTGAGCTTTTCTGCAAACCTGAGTTCCTATGGAGGAGGGCTGGCATGTTAGACAGCTACAACACTTACAACACGCTTACCTAGACTTACCTGGTTTTAATTTCCGCTTGCCGTGGGCATCTGCAAAATGACTTTCACCTGATAAATCACTTTTCTTACACCTCATTTACAGCATTTAACAGACACCCTTATCCAGATGATATAGATCATCTAGACTGAGTTAAGGGCCTTACTCAAGGGCCCAACAGTGGCAGCTTGGAAGAAAGCCAGATATTCACATACGTGACCTTAAATTAGTTCCACAGTTACAAATCACTTACAGATTTATTTATGTATGTACATATTATTTGTGTATTTATTTATACTATAAACACATGTCATGCTTGTTATATGCTTATAATGTCATTATTGGATTTAGTCCTCAGTGATGACTAAATTTGACTAAAGTGTTTCATGCATGATAAAGTTGATAATTTTTTGTCTTCCTATTTTGAGCACTATAAGAAAGTAACCTCTATATGTGTAGCTACATATTCACTTAAGAAGAGATCTTACCATCTTTTTCTACAATACCTGCAGTGACATTTCACATGGCCTTTCAATTGTGTTTTTAAATTACTTTGTTTTCTGTATGCACTTAAGCACTACAGTATATCTGAGCCTATATTTTTACTGTTTATGTGTTTAATGGCACTTATAAAATCAGCATTACCCTCTAGTTTATGAGGCAATAAATTCAGATTATTTAAGAACCTGTCTGTCCTTTCAAATCGTTGAGCTTTTTGTAAGTAAATCTGGACAAAAGCATCTGCCAAATGTCTAAATCATAATGGAAAGGTGCTGCCAGTATACTAAAATATGTTTAATTGGCTACTTAGACTTCTGTTCTCAAACCATCCTTTTTATTAAGAATTTTTAGCTATTTGTTTATGTCATGTTTGAAATATGATGGCATGGTGGTAGCAGGGAAAGTAAATGCATGTGGTTATAGATTTTTTTTGTTTTGTCTTTCATTTTATATGGAGAGGATTCTGATATGACTTTAATGCAAAAAAAAGAGTTTCAATGCAATTCACTAGTATTCTGCTGTATAAGAGTAGGTGTACAGTATGCATTTATGTTCTGTTGGTTGCATGCATTCTAATAAGAGCTAGATATGTGGGAATTCATATCTAACTTTTAGTATATAGAAAACACTATGATGTTTGGTTATGGGAAAATTAGAATATGTGAAAGAACTTGTTTTTAACAATTGTCAGGCTGTAGTTTTCTACTTTTATTAATTTGTTTTAAATTTTGTTCGGTTAGAATATCTGCCAATAATTAATATGTTTTGGGTCATTAAATGATTTAAATTGATATTTTATACTGTAGATGATTAATTACAAGGAACACACAATGAGACAAATGCTTATTACACTAAAATTGTGAAGCATGATATAGCTCTATTAAGTAATTCAGAGGGGAGGCTGAATAATAGAGAATGAGAGATGTAAGAAGATGAATAGAGATCTGGGGCTAAAACTCGATGAAAGCACAAAGTACAGGGGAGCAGAATGAAAAATGTCTTTCCTGCACTTGTCATGGCTTTATGACTGCTGCCTAGTTGTCCTGGCTGCCTTCTCTAGTTTGGCAGGTAATGAATTTAACTGCTTGCCACCTTTTCCATGCATGTGTTTTCATTATTAAGTCTTTCACAAGACAGGTTAATGCAAGATGAGGAAGATGCTCTGGAAAGTCATGCAGTAGCTATAGGCCTGATGTGTTATTAGACACATGAGTAAACAATTACACATTTATTTAGTTGCAAAAGTGATTTTTTTAAGCTGGATTCTCATTGGTTGGAGTCCAGTTTTACCTTAAAAAGAGAACATATATTAGGTACTAACATGCTGACATTCTACTGGCATTTTACCAGAGGACTGTTTTTAATCAGGAAAGATCTGCTAGAGGTCTGATGGTCTCACTGTGGTGTCAGTCTGGGTGCTCTACTGAAAAGATTTAAGCTCTGATATGTGGTGTATGCATTAGTTCAGTGGTGTGAATCAAATAATTTAAGTGTTAAAATGTGTTTCCAAGATCCTTTCCAGGATAAATATGGAGAGCATAAATGACATCATATTTGAAACATGACATTTTCCTTGTCTGCAGACATGCAAAAAAATGTTAGATGTTAGGGAGGGCGGCTGCCAACTAAATGTAAAGTGTAAAAACCTTGTGCCAATGTCTGTCAAAGATATGCTTACACACATGCCTGGCCACACACACACACATGCATATATGTGTATATATATATTTATTATATAGTTGTTTGGCTGTTTTTATTTTTTTAATAAGAACAAAGGAAGAATAAGGAAGAACATATTATAAATTTTGAGATTAGTAAAAATATTTTTGAAAGATTAAACTTTTCGCTCACATTTATTATTTATAATACTTATTATGATTTTGTTAAGAAGCTTTCGTAGACTGTTAAATTACATGATGATGTGGCTTGGTACTATAGATTGGTACTATGTATCGTGTGTATGCCTGGCTGCACACAATAATTTTTGGGTTAGGCTCCAGACTCTTTCTAACAACAATTGCCAGGTTTTATATATATATATATATATATATATATATTCAGCCTTCAGCATAGTTTACAAAGACTCATAAAGGCAGTTATAAGTTATAAGTATACATAAGTGTTATCCTAAACTGAAGAGACAATTATCTCTAAATGTATACCACCCCTTAAATGGTGTTGATAAAACAAATCACAAGTTAAGGAGTTAATGCAGCTGGTTATGAGGGATATAAAGACCTCTGAAGGTCGACTATAAGTGTGTAATGTTTTGTGTATCACAGACACACTCATGATTGTGACTGACACATCCGGAGCATCAGCCTTCTTTAGATCTCAGATCAGACCAGCCGACTGCCTCACTGCCTTTGTTCCAGCTGAACTCTGATTGGAACCATGGAGTGCACACACTTAATTGTTCACTTTCCAACCACTTTCATGTGTTGCACACAGGGATAACAGGTACAGGCATAATCTAATAAAGACATGATGGAACGAGGAAGAGCTAAGCCAGACTAAAGATGAGCAGGGCTCTGGCTCCATATGTGAGCATATGCAGCCAGTTTATGGAATCTATTCTTGTCTCAGCCCTTGTAATAATGTGCTGTTTTTTATCATTACTTCCTGACAGACATTGTCAGCATTCAACTTTATTAGAGGACACATGTAATACATAAAATTACATGTAATATCTTCAGCAAAACCATAAGATATCACTGGGTACAGTCAAACATTCAGCAATGCAATACAGGGTACAGAATGTAACAATAAAATTATGAAAGGATGTATTACAGAAATTGACTTTTATTTTGCTTTGATGGCCCATAATTACTTTAACTAATAGTATAATCAGATTTAGTGAAAAAGCAGTCAGATATTCTTTAAAGGGTCTCAACACATCACCCTAAATGCATATGAAATGATTACTTTAATTGAAGCAATGACTGCGTAATTTAAGTTTGAGCCCATGTAGTGGAGCATTTGGGGGTATCAATGAGACAGTATGCCCCTCCCCCGTGACTGGGAGAAACAAACCTGCTCTTGGTCTGAACAGCAGGGTAGTGATTGTGTGCATCTCTGGGGTACAGCAGGAATGCAGCAAGGGGCAATGAGTATGTCTTAAGATGATGGGAGAGTGTCTAGTGTGCACACCATAACTCCAAATATGCAACGCTTTCGTGTTTACATTTATGGTGTAAATATACACACAACAGACAAGTAAAAATACCTTGCATGCTTAAGGTGGTAGTTCAGGCTTAACTAGGGTGACAGGGCTATAAATACCTGCAGCATGTGCAACAGGATTCAAAGATCTCGAAAATATGGTTCAGTGAATGTCCCATTTGAAGTTTGGAAAATGGGTCATAAAGCATATGTTATCAATTGGTGAAAAGGAATGATTGCATTTAGGACATGTTAAGGAGGTAGCTGGATTTGCAAGTATGTGAAAGTGTACGGAAATATGGTCACATAGCAGTAACAAAAACCCAGTCTCCAAGAAAATTCTCATCGGAACTGGATGAAAAATTAGATTATTAAATAAAGATACTTTTAAGTCACAGGTGACCTTTTGTGAGTATATAAAATAGAGGACCTTAATGTGGCCTATTCTAGCAGTAGTATGGCATGGAAAGTGCAGACATTAAGATTAAGGAATAATACTCGGTGTGTGGCAGATGCCCCCATCTTATAACTTTGTTACTCAGTATACTTTCCTAAATAAGGGCATGTTGAGTCCATGTTTCATTAAGAAATAGTTAAAACCAATGCAAAAATAGTTTATAAAGTGAAAGCACTGAAGCAAGGCCACAGAAAGCTCCCGAAATCATTGCTTCTTCAAGCAATATTTAGCATGAAAAGATCTGGTGTGCTCTCACTTAGTCTCTTCTTGCATTTGTCAGGTTTTGTTTTGGAATGCATTTCTACTCACTTAATGGGGCCATGTGGAAATGGAAATGTGGTCAACTAACTAATATATGAAAATGGGCTTGGACTTTTCATTTGATTCAGTATCTCCACAGGATCCACAAAGAACCCAAATTTTTAAGCATTCTTACCTAATTGCTGTCACTCAAGAGGCTCATTGATAAGTAGATAGATGGTGGGACCAGCAGCAGTTCACATTCTTATAGCAGTATTTTAAATCTGCATGGCAACAACATAGTATCTCGCTCCTGACGAAGGTGAGAAAGATCTGAAAGCTAGTTCCATGGCTGCTGCCTGTGGAATTGAATATCCAATTAAATTAAGGTTTACAGAACTTTCAATTGCTGGTCTTTTGAATGCCATGGAGTAGCCTGGTCTTCAATATTGATACAGGTGTTTTATGTTATTCAGAGTAAGCTATGCCAATACCAGTATTCATATTGTACTCTCTCTTTGCAGGGTTGTCTATGCAGTAAATGGAAAAATCTGACACTATTATGCACTGCTCACAAACTTTAGGGATAGTTTCATTATTGTCCTGTTTAACTTGTTTCTGTTTATCCCCATAAATATATCACTTGCTACTCAAGCACAATGACTGATTTTGCATTTCATTTGCATGGTGCTGCATTTTCACCCGGATATTGCTTTTCTGCCCCGGCCGAGATACATTCATCGAGGGTGTCGCCGGACTTTTCATGTGGACAGCTCCACAGAAATTCCATCCTTCTGGTCCACCACACGTCGCCCTCTCAGGAATACCGGCCGGTGTGTTAATCACAGCGCGTTGGCTAGCTTAGCCAGACCAGCTAATGCTACGACCA
>JAVSBV010010820.1:0-12552 GCA_033117975.1 Parotocinclus spilosoma
CTACTGCCACCTACAGGTCTTTGCCTAACATTTCCATTTACTATAAAAAAAGAAGCCACAAGTCGCCACTTAGCCACTGCAAAAGCACATCAGATCACACTGGATAAGTTCTGTTTTTTACAGTATTATTACTTCGCATGCTGAGAACCTATACATTGTGTATCAGCAGAAGCTCTAATACTGCATCAGAGAACCTGCGGTTACATGTTCTTCACACAAGGGGCACTATTCAGGAAAGGGGTTTATGTGTGGTAGCCTAGCCCAAGTGGGTTCAAATCCCACCTCTACCAAAAAGCTGCACCAGTTGGGTCCTTAAGCAAGGCCCTTAATCCTAAATTGCTCTGATTATAAGACTATAAGTTGTAAGTCGCTCTGGATAAGGGTCTGCTAAATGCCAAAAATGTAAATAAGGCCAGGTTTTAACTTCAGGGCCTCGTTAAGGGCTCGTGCTTTCGGCCCGTAATCTGATCAGCTGTTTTGACTTTGTGTTTCCGTACAGAAGGTGGAGAGTTTCCTCCATAAAGATGTAAACATCGTCGTCACCGGGAACAGAGACGCCCTGAACGACTTGCCGGCGGCACCGGGAAAACCCGCTCGCCCGGGAGAGGGCGCGAACGATGCAGCCCGACGCCCGGGAACGCCGAGACCCCTGGTAAGGCTTTCCGTTCCTGGCGGTGTTCAGACGTAATGCCGGTCGTTCTGAGAGCCCTAATGGAATTCCAAACTGCATTTCTTTTTGACGCTCAGGTGTGCGGCAGCCGTGGAAAGGCTCTGCTGGAGAAAGCCATGCGCAATCACGTGAGTCATCCGTCTTAAGTTTAGGAAATAATTGTCAGAGCTTTTTATGTCCACTGGGTTTGGTTAGATGCCGGTCGAGTGAAGCCTCGTGGGTAAATGCGGGGTTGTTGTTATGCTAACCTGTTGTTGTTTTAGGAGAGGTCACGGGGGACGGTACTGACCAGCGCTGCTCGCCTGTGGGGGGTGAAGATAGTCTACGTCGAAGGTCTGCAGCTTTACGTCTTTGTGTCTTTGTGCAGCGAAAATACTAAAGATGTCCTTTTTAAATTAAATAAATAGCACTCATTCTGCGTATTTATTTCTTTTAAGATACACACGTAAGGAAAACTTCGAATGTAATTCGTTTATATTTATATTTAAGGCCAGACTTTTTTTAATGCTTGTTTCGCGGATCCGCCGACAATCATATTTAAAGAATACAAAAATAAAATAAAATAAAATAAAAAAATTAATTATTTTTTAGCTTTTTCCGCCCTCCGGTGGAGAGCCAACGGTATTGTTCTGTACATTCAATTTATTTCCAGATTTACTTTAATTTAATTGTAGATTAAATAAATTTTATTTAAAAATAAAAATGTATTTTTATTTCTTCCTCCTTTCTTGTATTGATTCCACATCGTCCTCGAGAAATTGAAAAGTGCTAAAAAATAAAGATTTATTTAGATTTTTTTCCCTCCTCAGTCGATTCTTAAGTAGAAACATCCGAGGAACAAACAATTAAAAAAGTCTGGCCTTATGAAGCAAAAATAAATATTAATTTTTAAAAAAGGAAAAAGAGTGAATAAGGTAAATTAAAAAAAGTAAAATCTATTAGGAATTATAAACAGGAAATATAAAAAGTGTTTAAGCATGCATGATGAGAAACAAAGGAAGGATTCAGTGAACAAAAGAAAAATAATTATATATATAAATATATATACAAAATAAAATAATAATGTGAGGTATTAAAATAATAACGGGTCAAAAAGAAATGAAGAATTAAAGAAAAGGTACAAAAGGAGGAAGAGAATAATAAAAGTAAGGACAAAATAAAAGGTAAAAAGAAAAAGGGACTTAATTAAGGAAAAGCGAATTAAAAACAAAATATTAAAAGCAACAAAAAGGCAGAACAAACAGAACAGAATATAAAAAATAAATAAATAAATCCTGTATTAAAAATATTTCTAGAAAGAAAAGATTAGAAAATCTCACGATGCACTAAATAAAAATAATAAATATTAAGAGAAAAGTTAATTTAATTTAAGTTAGAATTAGAATAAATACAGTTTAAGGTTTTTAAGGTGGCAGTTTTATGGTTTTTAAATGAATTTGGAACACAGCCGCTCAGCAAACAAAGGTTACTTTAGGTCATGATTTGTTTATCAGAACTGTTTAAGGTCAAATGGTTCCATCCTATGGTTCCCCCTGTGCTAAAACGCTTCTATAAGAACTGTTTATATTATACAGAAAATAATCACTAATCTATTCATTAATAATTTGATTTATGAATAAAGGGAGTTTAGTAAATAAATTTGTTTATAATTTAGAATTCTGTTACAACAAAAAAGGTCCAAAGTACCAGGAACCAAACTACAGGATCCTGTTCTGATTTAAAGATGATCTGAAGCTCTTAATGTGAATCTTGTACGAGTCTGAATCGTTAAAGTCGGAGTTTGGAGATCATGAGCGGCTCGGTCGGGTTTGAGATTAAGATCCGGACTTAACAGATCCATGACTGAAGCTCCGACCGGCCGTGGACGGTGTTTAATGAAAGACGGCGAGTTTAAACGACGTGCTGGAGAAAATCAGAAAGAAAAGAAGGATCTGATGGAAGAGACGAAGCTGCTGATGCTGTATAATCGTCCCGTAATATTTCTGATCCCTAACATCAAAACCAGCTACAAGATCAATCACTTTATTATTACTGACGGGAATAAATCTGATCTTCAGCGTCGTAGCTCTTCTGTCGAACCGTGGCTTAATTACTTCATGCATTATCCAAAACGTTTATTTAGAAAACAACTTTATCCAGAGTGACTTACAGTTAATACAGTCTTACAATCCAAGCAATTGTGGATTAAGGGCCTTTCTCAGGGACCCAACTGTGGCGGGTGGACCTTCTAGTCCAGTACCTTAACCTCTAGGCCATCACAGTCCCAGTAATTTACTCTTAAGCTCATTGGAAGCATCAGGCTGCTCGTTAGGGGCTTCAGATAACGAACTTTTGGCAGTTTTTTACTTATAATTCTAAGGTTGCTGCTTTGTTATGGCTAGGACTGTAGCTATAGTTTTTTAGGAATTGCTAATACAGCAGATCTTGTTTGTATTTCTAGAAGCCAACAGAAGGTGGCGCTGTATGAAGTAAATGTTATTTAACCTTTAAGGACATTGCTTACAAACTTGTAAAATAAATAAATAAATACATTAATTAATTAATATTTTTTCTTAGCATTTTCCTTGAAATAAAACTGAAAGAAGCATAGTAAAAATAAAATAATCTATAATAATTTTTGTATATTTATGTGTAAATCAAGGTTATAATTGTTATAAATAAAGTGAAAAAAACCCAACAATGAGCCTTATTTACCATTTAAGGACATTGCTTGCAAACTTGCTTAATAAATAAATAAGTGTATAAATAAATAGGTAAATAAATAAATAAATATTTTTTTTCTTCCTAAAAGAAAAAAGCATAATAAAAAATCAAATAATAAAATAATTTTCATAATTTGTTTATTTATGTGTAAATCAAGGTTATAGTCAGGTATATACGTACATAAACGTATGTATATTATATATATTTAAGATTAGAATAAAAACTATATACAATAAAAAAAATAAATAAACTCAACACACACCATAAAATAAATATAAATAAAATACTAAATGTTTATTTAATTTTTAAAAATGTTTATTTAATAATAATAATTTATTAATTATAATAAATTACGTTTATGATATTACAATATAAAAAATGACTGGAAAATAAATATATGAAATTATAATGAAAATAAAAAGTGAAAAAAAAAAAGGAACAATGAACCTTATTTAACATTTAAGGACATTGCTTACAAACTTATAAAAGAAATAAATGAATGAATAAAAAGATAGATAGATGGATAGATAAATAAATATTTTTTAGTTACCATTTTCTAAAAATAAAAATTAAAAAAACATAATAAAAAAATAAAATCATAAAATAATCTATATAAAAATAAAAAAGTAACAATGAGCCTTATTTAACATTAAGGACATTGCTTACAAACTTGTAAAATAAATAAATAAATAGATAAATAAATAAATATTTTTTTTCTTACTAACTTCCTAAAATAAAAATAAATAAAGCATAATAATAAATAAAATAATACAATGAACTATCTAATTATTTTTGTATATTTATGTGTAAATCAAGGCTATAATCATATATATATATATATATATATATATATAGCATGTTTGAAAAAAAAACTGTTTTCTTTATCGTAAATTCGCGGAACGTTTTCTAATATCTTACGTTCTGTGTGCCATGGTAACAAATAAAGTATAAAATATGGTAGAATAATACTTATCAAGCCATACTGACACTCCTAAAACGTCACTCGTCTTCCTTTTCCATCGTTACGGGGTTGAACCTCTGTAAGAGGAGTAAAAAAAAACAACAACTTAGGGTTAGAGTTAGGGTTAGGGTTAGGGTTAGGGTTAGCGTTGTCCTGATCTAGTAATCGAACGAGTCATGTGAATCACGGACCGGTCTTGGAGTAAAGTCCAACATTAGTATTGAAGGTCCAGGATCAGGGCGAACCCTGGAATGGAAAAGCCTTGCATTTTGCATTCCTTTGATGTAAACCAAACTGTGCTAAGATGCATTCTAAAGGTCACGCTGTGATTGGCTCTGAATCCTGGATCCCCGGCTCGGGAACGTGAACAGGCCTGAAGGCATACACGGTCTGCCCGAGCACGGCTGTTCATTAGCAAAGCAGAGCAGCCGTGCGAAGATAAGCAGCGACAGCGGGCATTAAAACGACCGTATGCTGTGCCAGAGCGGGTGCTAACGGGGGGACGGGTTTAAAATGGCATGCGGGAGAAGAAAGCTCCTCTCTCACGCTTTCACACTTGTGATAAACTGCTCACCCCGTGCAGGGAAACTGTCAAAACGTGCCCGGCTTAATGATGGCACGCCTCAGAGCTGAAGGAAATGATCTGGATCAGGAAGAAAAAGTATAGCGTTTATATTAGCTGGAATGTCTTATATTGTTAATAAACCAAACTGTTGACGTACAGTATATGGCCAAAAAGTATTTGCTCACCTGCCTTGACTCACGTATGATCTTAAGTGACGTCCAGCTCCTAATCCATAGGGTTCAGTAGGACGTCGGTCCACCCTGTGCATCTAGAACAGCTTTAGATCTTCTGGGAAGGCTCTCCACAAGGGTTAGGAGTGTGTTTATGGGGATTTTATGGAGATTTTGGACCGTTCTTCCAGAAGAACATTTATGAGGTCACGTACTGATGTTGGACGAGAAGGTCTGGCTCTAATTCATAAATGCTGAGATCATTTTCTCCGTTGTTGTTCATGGTCGCCCACGTCATCTGAAGTGACGTCGCATCACTGTAGTGGACGGAAACCGAAAAAACCTCCGAAACCCTCTCTCTCCACTGAAACCCTGACGCTTTAGAGACGCCATTTGACCCATGTTTTAGGAATGGGCCGGAAATCCGGACGACATGGATTCAACTCTAGCAGACATAGGGAGAACATGCCAACTCCACACGGGCAAAAGCCATGACTTGGACGAGGCTCTGCGGAGCTGTGAGGAGATCCAGACGGTGCCCACACGGTAACTCTGGGGGCGAGGGCAGGTACAACCCTAGACCTAGCCAAAACATTGTAGGGCACTCACACACAGTCACACATTAAAGACCAGTTTAGAGACACCAATTAACCTAATAAATGTCTTTGGACTGCGGGAGGAAACCGGAGTACCCGGAGTAAACCCACGCAGACACGGGTAGGACATGCAGACTCCATACAGAAAGGACCCAGGCCGCCCCACCCTGGGATCGAACGAAGGCCCTTCTTACTGTGAGGCAGTGGTGCTATTTATGCTTTTAAGTTTGTCCCGGGTAAAAAGGCTTATATAATAAGGATAAAAAAGTTTGGCCACTTCCCTGAGATCCACTCGTGTTTTGTTGTAAGGTCTCAAAGCCTAATTGACTTGTTACGGGTTTTCAGAAATGCGGCAGGTTTTTGTTTTTTTTTGAGAGTTTCTCCATGGATCACTGCTCCACTGATGCAGTATTTATTTCCAGCAAAACTCCACATTTCTTCAAAGTTCAATCCTATAAATTGGCGTTTCAGTGGAAAATTATTCAGAGGAAGAGAGTCATGATATTTAAGTCTTATTCTATTGAAGCTGAATTCACACTGAACTGAGCTAAATGAGCTAAATTGAATTACGGTGCGATAGAAAAGACGATAATTAATGCAGCAGCTGCAGAGTTTTACAACCTCTGGGTTCCTCTTATTAAGGGTTTTGTATGATGGATGACGGGGGGAGTCCACGGTCCCGCTGCGGTACGGTGCGGCTACCATCCGAAATGTCACTTTTTATCCTTTGTCATTCAAAGTAACCAGATGCATCGGTTACCGGGCAGGAATAAGAGCAGCAGCTGACATTTACAAGTGCGAGTGTGTTTTTCTGTAGGGTGAAAACGCAGAAAAAAAGACAGACATTAATGAATCCAATTAAATGCATGAATACGTTTAAAGTGGTTTAATTAGGCAACGTTATACTGAAAACATTTTCATTATTAATCCATTCATTCATTGGCTGATCATTAGTTTATCTTGTCTTATAAAAGAGATAAATCTAAAAAAAAATTGTTTTAGAAAATGCAGAATAAGTATTTTTCAGCAAAATATGAGACAAATAAAGTCATTTAAATGTCAGTATGTTTATTTTAAATATTCTAAAATCCCTTTTCTATTGATGTCCAGAAAGAAGAAATGCATTTTTTGATAATTAAAGGTATAAATAAATCTGACGTTAACAAATAAGTAAAAAAAGGTCATCGAAAAATAAAGAGTTGCTCACATTTGCTGTAATTATTTTCCTTAAAATGAAACGATGCAAATAAACACATTTATATGTCGTTATTAAATTGCCTTTTACATTTTTACACATTATTAATAATTATATTAATTTTTATTTTAAAATGGATGATGAATTATTAGGACAAAAGACACAAGTGCAAGTATGCACAGTAATCTATGTTTGATTTAATAATTAATTTCATTTTAATGTCCAGTAATCTCCGTGGCTTCTTTTTTATTTATTTTTTTGGGCCTTAATGAAGCCTAGGAAGGGACGGGAGATCAGACTTGGTAATCAGACTTGAGGAGGCGATTGGACGACGATCCATGACGAAACAACACGTGATTCATGCAGGGTTAAAATACTGTGATGCGTTTTTTAAAGTTCTGTAGGCCTACTAAAAAGTCCGAACGCACAAAGATCACGTATTCAATCGTCCCAAACAGGCATGCCTCCTATTTCGTGACTCCTCCTAGCGAAACGAGCGTGCAGGCGCCTTGACTCGCAGCTGTTTTTGCTTGCTTTACTCACAAAAAAAGTGATTTTTCTTGTCTTGGCTTTGCGTTTCTGCACCTGAGCTCCGTCACACCTCGGTTCCTCTGCCCTGTACTGAGAGGCTTGACTGCAGCTCCTCAATCAAAGTCCTGTATTTACCTTCACACACACTCTATTTTCATCCAGGCTTTACAGGAGCCTCTGAACACCGCACGATGCTGGGCTGCATCTAGATGAAAAATCAAAACCCGAGACATTTCGCCACCCCTGGTCCAACGCGTATTGATTTTCAAAGAAAAAAAAAGTTTAGTATGTCCCAACCTGATAACTCTTCTACGGCTTAAGCACAGAGTCCTCAAAAATCCAAAAGGACACGGTAAAACCCAGTTATTCCACGAAAAGCATGCGACCCTTTGCCTCCGGTACCTGGTGTGCCCCCGTAAACGTCTTTGGTAACGTCTTCTCCGTCCGGAACATCAGCTTGGAGGAAGGTGATCAACTCTGGGATGTTGGTTTGTTTCCTCACATGAACGCCTCGCCTCGGGTCATTTCTACTGGATTAAGGTCCGGACTTTGGCTTGGTTGCTCTTTATACTTTCGGCCTGAGTCCTTTCTGTGTGGAGTCTGCATGTCCTCACCGTGTCTGTGTGGGTTTACTCCGGGTACTCCGGTTTCCTCCCACAGTCCAAAGACATGCGTGTAAGGTTAATTGTGTCTCTAAAGTGGCCCTTAGTGTGTGTGCGTGTGTGTGTGTGTGTGTGCCCTATGATGGATTGGCGCCTCGTCTGGGGTTGTTCTTGCCCTTGAACCCAGTGTTGCCGTGTGGGAGTGCCCTGGGAGTGATCTTGGTCGGACCACTCCTGCTGAGAGTAACAATGGTCTGAACTCCTTCCATTTGTACACAAGCATTTGGATTTAAACTATTTAGAGATGGTTTTTAACCTTTTACAGCTTTTTCTAAGCTTCTCAGTAATCGCCTTCGGTCAGACCGCAACTTTCACGAGCCGCTTTATTACTTCCTGGACTATAGAGGACGTTTAACATGGAATTACTTTTGATATTCGGAGTTCCATGCTGCACATGGCATCAGTGATTATTAATAGACTCTGTGCTCCTAACCCATAAGTAACTACATTTTCTCTTTTCTCTCTTAGCTAAGGTTCTGGTTCCAGTTCCAGCACCACACACTTAGATGTTCCTCCACCTCAGCATCACCTATACTGGTCTCCATCATCAGAAACCAGTCCCACCAGAGTGCAGTAACTCCCTCAGTCGTTTAGTTATTAGGAGACGATGTGCCTCCAAGGACCTCCCACTGAGGACTGATTATAAAATCTATTTTGTTTTAAAATCTATTTTGTTATTTATTTTATTACTAACTTAAATACTATTATTGAT
This sequence comes from Parotocinclus spilosoma, assembly GCA_033117975.1. Classification (NCBI taxonomy): domain Eukaryota; kingdom Metazoa; phylum Chordata; class Actinopteri; order Siluriformes; family Loricariidae; genus Parotocinclus; species Parotocinclus spilosoma. The sequence goes on from JAVSBV010010820.1 coordinate 8,766, forward strand.
TTAAATTATATTATTTACTTAATGAACATTTAGGCCACCCATGGAGGTCTGGTCCCTTTTTGAGTCTTGGTTCCTCCCAAGGTTTCTTCCTTCTACTTTCAGGGATTTTTTCCTTGCCACTGTCACCCTAGGCTTGCTCAGTTTGGGATTATAAAGCTGATTTGAGACGACGCTCCGTTATAAAAAGCTTTATAGAAATAAATGTTGATCTTGCTGTGTGATTTGATGGATTATTTGTAATCACTTTGTGGTTCTGGATTTAAATCCCATAAATGAAGACAAATTAAATTCCCCAAGACAATCTTTAAATGATTTCTGTATTCATGTGATTAGATCATGATTAATATGATATATTGGAGCCGATTTGTTTATTTTGAGACAGCCGTGGAGAAGATGAGCTTAATTACAAGACTCTCAGGGAGGTTTTCTGTTTTCTAACCAGCCCGTAATCTCATAAATATTTGGCGTAAACATTTTAAAAAAAAATGTAAAATAAACAAATTCTTCGTTTTCTTAAGTCCGTATAGCCTCTCAGTCTCGTGTTTGGTTCCAGGGTTGCCAGATCCCACGAGAGTTCCCCAGAACCAGGCAAATAAACCCAAAAGAAGCGAAATCTCGAAAAATAAGTGCACCTGGCAACCCTGTTTTTGTCCTCTGTGAAAGTGATATGGGGGGTTAAAGGAGGTGGCATCTCCTGGTCGTTTTGGAAACTTTGGTGACACCATGATGTTATCTTAGCAGACTTGGGTCCTCATTCGGGCCAGTTTGTCACAGTTCCAGTTGATCATGAACTTTAAATTCTCTCTCTATCTTTGTTTTAGCCATTATTAGAATTGCTCTTTTTTGTTCGTTTGCTTGTTTTTTAACCTGTGTCACCTCCTATAGGAAATGGAGTGCAGTTTGTCACAGTTCCAGTTGATCTTGAGCTTAGAAAGAGAATTCAGTCTGTATGTTTTAGCCATTTGCTTATTAGGAATTTATTTATTTATTATTTATGTATTTATTTATTTTAAACCCGTGTCACCTCCTATAGGAAACGGGGCGCATAAGTTCCGAAAATACGCGAGGTTCATTGCGTGCTGTGACCTTTCGGTCCGGACTTCACATCGGGACACGGTTATATCCTATACCACGTTTTTAAAAAAGTATTAAAACGGATAACATCTTTTTTTCATCTGATTAATGAAACTAAACGGCTTTAAAGTGTGACAGACCTGCTCTGTTTTTCACACCTTGTGAAACGAGGTCGTGTGTGTGTGTGTGTGTGTGTGTGTGTGTGTGTGTGTGTGTGTGTGTGTGTGTGTGTGTGTTGAAATTAAGACGGTTAATCACCGTACATGGCTGCTGATTAGAGGCGTGTTTTTTGTTATTTTAATTGTTCTCACCAGGACAGATAAGGTGGATCATCTGCAGAAGTTTCTCACAAAGCCGCCGTTAATAAAAGCGCAGATTAAATGCAGGAACGCACAAGTCCAGACTTGAGCCCTGTTGTGTTTACATCCTGTAACTCGGTCGGCCTATGAACACGGGGACGTGGAGCGAGACGTAAACGAGCATCAGCGTCCGGATTTACAAAAACAAGAACAGAAACTCGTCCAGGCAATAAAAGAAAAGAAGGAAATTAAATTAAAACCTCACATCTGCCTGTTTTCTTATGCTACCGTACAGTATAAATAAATAAAAAAAACAAAAAACGTGCTTTTTTATTTTCCCTCTAAACTTGGGAGGTTCAGCAGCCCGAAATCAGGCTTTACATTATTATCAACGTCCTCTAAATTAGGCCAGACTTTTTATTGCTTGTTTCGCGGATCCGCCGACGATCATATTTGAAGAATAAATAAAAAAAAAAAGATTTATGCTTTTGCTATTTCTCGGATACGCCGCAGCACCAATGGTTGTAATAAAAAAAAATAATTCATTATTTTTTAGCTTTTTCCACCCTCCGGTGGAGAGCCAACAGTATTGTTCTGTGCATTACATTTTTTTTCCCATATTCACTTTAATTTAATTGTAGGTTAAATTTCTTTATTTTTTCCTCCTCCCTTGTATTGATTCCACATCGTCCTCGAGAAAGTGAAAAGTGCTAAAAAATAAAGATTTATTAATATTTTTTAATACGTAGAAACATCCGAGGAACAAGTAATTAAAAAAGTCTGGCCTTGAGAAGATGTAGGGAATCGGAATCCAGCGCTACAGATTCCGATTTAATTTTTTAACCCTTAATGTTATGATTTTGATTGTTGGAACTGTGTTTAAGGTGACCGTTTTGGGACGTCCTGCTTTTTTTTTCTTTCTCTTTTTTTGGCGTTTCCACTCTAATTTCAGTTTCGGCGAAATTTGCTCAGTCGCGTTGTGGACGGGCCGGCTTTTTGGTAAGAAGTGGAATGGAATCTGGCCCAGACTCGTCTGGATTAAATATAAACTGAATAAGAAGGCAGCCGGAGCACATTTCGTGCTTCCTAACAGCAAAAACTATTCGACCCAATCTCTGTTTGATTCTTTTCTTCGGTTTGCATCGCTGACGGTCGAGGTTGTTAGCCTTTTTCGCCGGGTTTTTATAAACTGGGTCTGATTACTCGTATCGTGTTTGGATATCGGATTATGAAGCACACCGTTTCCTGCTCAGGATGTTTTGCTCGGTCCTTTTTCGGTGCCTGTTTGTGTTATTTAAGTACAGATGAGATCAGCAGAGCGTTATTTAACAGGTCGAACCGGTACAGTCCCGCAGACGGAGCTGCTCGGCGTTAACTACAGGTTCAGATGCAGGCTTTAATTAAACCCCAGCTTTCTTGGCCGTTCCGCTTTCTCAGACGCTTTGACACCTGTGTGGGCTGGAGACAATGGACTTGTCGGCCTCACCGACTCCCGATTCCTCTTCAGACTCGCCGCCGGTTTCCCCCTCGTCCGATCGAACCCGGTCACGCCCCTTCAGGTGCAGATCCCTGGTTACTGTAACGCACAAACACCCGAGCGCCCCCCCCCCGTTCATCTCAGGTCACTGCGTGGGGGGTGGAGTGCTGCTTAGACGGGACCTATTATTCCTTTGTAAGGATTTTGGGTTTGTGGTGACCCGTTTGAAGCTGCTTAAAGGTCACGGAGGATTGAGCGGGAACACCAAGTTTCGATCAACGCCTCTGTTCTTTTAAGGACAGCCGTTTTTTTGGGTTGTTTTTTTGTTTTGTTTTCACTTTCCGAGCGTTCTATAAAAAGGCGTTCAGCACGTGAAGGTCCGTGCAACGCAACGGGGAAGGACGAACGAACTTGGAAAGATGAAAACGAGAGCTCTGATCTCTCAGCACCGGCTCGTGAGCTGGACGACAGCGCCGAAAGAGGTCCAGTTAGAAGGTTTAGAAAAATGAAGTCCCAGCCAGGATCACCCCTTTCACTTTCAAAAGACTATCTGGTCCGGGTCTTTATGTTCAGAGTTGTTCTGATTATTGAACTCGGATCTAGAGATCAGATTAAGAAATCCGATAAAGCGTGCCAGGTTTTGTCCCTGTGATCGAATTACTCAAAGTATGTATTATAAATCACTCACTGTTGCCAGGTCTGTGTATTCGTGCCACTTTTATCATTGACTACAGTTATAGACAATCGATTACGGTTAATGGGACCACATCGGGAAGCGAAGGTTTTCCTAATAACCGGCTGGTCCGATTAAACGAACATGCCCTATGTTAGAAGACGGGACGTGCTATGTAACATATTAGATGTTTATTAAACCTTTATTGTACGATTTACACGTATAGCGAACGTACAAACAAGAACTACTGTTACTTACCAACTT
>JAVSBV010010839.1:0-12552 GCA_033117975.1 Parotocinclus spilosoma
AGAGAGGGAGGGAGGGAGGGAGATAGGGAGGGAGGGAGAGAATGTTATTAAATATTATTTAATTATTTGTTACTGTTGCCCATAAGAAATGGTAAGCTCACTCGTACCATCAAAGAACTTGTGTGTGTCACGCTTATAAAAAATAATTTTAATTTTTTTTTGGAATTCAGACCAGACCACACTGGAATATTAATCTCGCCAAGTCCTGCCAGCCATGCATCTGAGATTTCTCTTCCTACTTTTTACGTATTTAATGGAGGTGTGCAGTGATGAAGAGATCCTCCCAGAGAGAGCCCAGATGTTCATTCATCATTCCTCCATGGCCTCTTTGTGCCTAAGCTCACAGAAACCCCCACTTTAGATAGACACTCAAAATAAATAGAAATGACTTGCACAGTCTGTGTAGACCTTGAATCTTTATTTAGTGAAGAAGGTATGGAATAGTCAGTCATTAGACTCCAGTGTGATAATTTTTGTGTAGTTGTATTACTATTCTGAAATCAAATTCACTTGGCTTAGGAAACTAAGGAAATATGAATGCAGTTGAGGCAGCTGTTGTATGTAGATGATGGGGACCAATATGAAGGAACTAAATTGTGTCTCAACTGATCACTCGCTGACTGAAGTGAACCACTATGTGGATGACGTCCTTACACTTAAAGGAGACATTACATTTCCAGTAATTCACTGTGGTTTTTGCTGCAGTTTGGTCTTGATTCAAAAGTATACTGTCAAGCCAAGCTTTTCTGTCTGGCCCTGCATGAGTTTTGGCTCAAATGTCCTCCTCTTCATAGATCTTTTTTATTTACTAATGCTGTCAAAGGCACACCATCAAATCTTTTTAAACCCATTATTAATTCCAGAGATTACAGCAGATAGATCTTGCTTTATATTAAACAGTGAAGTTGTGTATTGGTGTTATTTATTCATTTCATTATTCATATTTTCATACGGGTTAATACAGTTCATGGTTACAAAGTTCTGGAATACATTAGACAACCAAACTTACTTGAAATGTGAGAGGAAATCAGAGTATCTTGAGGAAACCCAAACAGGCATGGGGAGAACATACAAACTCCACAAAATCCGAGATCTCTGGAGAACCAAGCCATAGGGGAGTAATTAACATTTTATCCATACATTTATTCAGTGTTTGTAGTTTGCCATCACACTTGATATGTTTCTAAATCTAAAATACAGAATATTTTTACATTTTAAGTTAATTCAGCTTTACAAAAAAGCCAGTAAACCAGAACTATGTTTCATTCAGGTGTATTTGTATATATGTGCATACAATCAAATAACTCTACTGTTATATGCTTGTTGCATCACTTTTCCCCAATGTATGCTTTCCCCATGTATACTGAACTCCAAATCAGGAAAATGTTGGTGATTCTTACATTTACTATTATTTTATTTTAGGTACTGTAAAAATAAGACAGTTTTGTCTGGTCAACTTAATTTCATTTGTAAATGAACATTCCAGTAAACCATTCCTGCAGATCTGAAACACATTATAAAAGAAAGTTGGGATGGTAAAGCATTTACCACTTTGTAATGTTGCTATTCTGTGTCACAACAAGACATTTTGGCACAGAGAATAACAAGTGATTTAATGTTTCAGGTCTGATTTTGTTCTTCCTACAAACATGTCTTAAGATGTGCAACAGCACAAGGTCTTTCATTTTGCTACATTAATGCTGCTATCACAAAATTACAATTTATCTTGTAAATTACTTTTGCTAATGGCACTGACATAACCCCACAACATTTCAGTCATTTTCTCACAAATTTTCTGACAACCCGGAGATCCTCTGGCCACTCTGTCTTCTGTTTTTTTCTTTGCATTTTCCAAACTGTATCAACTTTAACTGACTTGGGTTTCTAAAGATGGTTGATAATTCCATTAACAGTATTTTCTGTCAGTTGAATACCATATTGCTCTGGACTAAAAATATTTTACCATGTAGCTTTATGAGAATTAAATTCTACTTTTGACATTGTGGTCATTATCTGATAACTTATAACCTAATCAGTTTAACTACTTTATTTTGCGTCAATCTGTAATTTTCATGTCTGAAAGCAAAACCCTTTCACCGTACCTTGCATTTTTGTTTTTCTTTTATTTTCATTTATTAATACCTAATTTCAGACTTGATATGGTGGTGACATTTTAGTTATACCTCCGTGATTAAGCACTGATTAAGTGACATTTCTTTTCAAGCTGGGATATCTGGGGCACTGCTTTGGTTCTTTATTCCTTTACTAGATCCTAGTTCTTTAGCTTATTGTAGCCTCTTGCAGTTCCCTGCTTCTAATCTGAAACAGCTTAACTCCCCACAAACACTCTTCATGCAGATCCTTCAACTCATTCCCCCCATTCCTGTTAGTCTGGCGATTTAATAGGGATTAAAGTAACGCTTCATCCAAACCTATGCTAATGCAAATAATTTAAAGAGGTCAGTTTTTGCTTGTTGCCATTTAAATAAGATGTTGTTAACCAATAATTATTAAACTTGCTGACCATTACAGCTAGCATCTTTGTATTAATCCTTTGTCTGACCATTTTTAATATAACTTCTATTCTGTAGAATATTGCCCTTAGTCTATTTTACAGAATCATGTATGTGGAATGTGTAGAATTAATTATGTGGAAGGTGGCCATTAAAACTGTTCTTTACTTTAAATACATATGTGAAGACGGATTTGTTCCAAGAGCCACTAAAATGAATTTGGCTTACAGTCAGATTTTCAAGTCGGTGTCAGATTCTTTTTGCCCTGTAGGTAGTAAACACACTTGCTCATAGCTGTTTTAGCAAACATAATCATTATTGTGAACCAACAGTACCATTTCAAGCATGGTTGATTTGAATTTTGTTTTAATGTGTGAAGATCCTGGCTTTGTAATTCAGCCCAGGGCAATCTTCTTACCTTAGCTCTTCTTCACACCACACACACACACACACACACACACATACACACATGGCCCAAAATTCTAACAGGCCCACACACTACAGGAACACTTCACCCACTGGCCAAACAAGCTGGCATACAGATGGAATAACAGACATATGGTGTCAAAGGCTCCTGTTAAAGGTAACATTAAATTAACAATTATAAATATTTCCCTTAATAGCTAATTTTTTACTTTTCACATATCAGGAACACACATTCAGGTTGGAGATTGGAAGATACATTCTGTTTTATTATCTGTCTTATCCAATGTGAATTTTCCTTTTACTTTGTTAGGTAGGCATTTGGATTTTGTGGTCATTGTTTTCTGCAACAATCCTTTTATGCCTATATAGCAGTGCCTATGTGTGCACATGCCAACATGACTACAATAGCAACTGCTAATTTCTGTAGTTTTGCTGTTTCAGAGTCATCATTTTTTTCATTTAAATATAGTAAATATACCAATACATATCTGTGAGTGAGAAATATACCAATACATATCTGTAAGTGGGAAATATACCAATACATATCTGTGAGTGGGAAATATACCAATACATATCTGTGAGTGGGAAATATACCAATACATATCTGTAAGTGGGAAAATTTGAGCATTCTGGCATGATCCCCTTGTGCCATCTTAACATTTCCAGTAAATGTTTTTTAGTTATTCACACCAGCTAAGAGCATTTTTAGGATGTTTCTCCATAAAGAACAGCTTTACCTTTTCTTATTGTTGGCTACTGTTACTGTTGCATGACCCACATGTTCTTGAGATTTACTTCATGGACAAATGTCCTGACATTTTCCTTCAAAATTTACTGGTATAATTCATAATTCATTATTCCAGTAATAGTAGCAGGCCGTCCTGGCCAAGATGCAGAACATTTCTCTCGACATAATGCTTCTTATTTAAGCTAAAACATTCTATGTTAGTCTCATCTATAAACGTTTTCCAGTAGCCTTCCAGGTACCACATGTTGGGCAGCAATAGTGTTCTCTTGATGGTGGACGCATGAACATACACATTGAGGCCTTTGTACACTTACTGGCTTTACCCATCTTACTCTTGAAGTAATCTTGACTTGCCCAGTTTGTACACAATCTGACTGTGGTGGAGTCAAAAGTCTTTAGAAGTGGATTTGTAATTTCTTTTCAGCCTGATAAGCATTAACAACTCTTTTTCGGAGGTCCTCATTATTTCATTCTATGATACAATTAACTTTGCGATAAGTAAGCATAATTTTCTTTAATAAACAGTTGTCTAATTGCTTAATTGTTTTAGTTATGTATATAGTATTTCATCAGCACTTTGTAGAATTGGGGTTTAGTTTGAGTATCCTCAAAGTTATATTCAACAGAGTGAATCAGTGACTGTAAATTGTATATATCTTCAACCACAAATCATAAAATGAGATTTGGTACAAAAGAAGTGTCAACACAAAGGTGAGTATTTGAGGAGCAAAGATGGGCAGATGATCTTCAATGGTCAACAAATGTGTAAGAAAACTATTAAAATATTTTAACAACAATGTTTCTCCAAGAAAAAATTGAAGATATTTACATATTTCAGTAGTTTTCTGCATTAATGCTATAGGAAAACTGAAAATGGAATTTGCCACTGACACAACCCCATACCATAAAAGAGCCTGGGTTTTGGACTTGTAGCTGAATTGTACTTTTTGTCAGGTCTGGATACTTTGTGCATGCTTTTTCTCATTCTTGTTTGTACAAAGGAGTAAGGAACACATTACTATAAATAACAGATATACACATATTGTTATAAGTAAATACTGAAAATGTGACAATTTGTTTTGTTTGTATTATTATTATTATTATTATTATTATTATTATTATTATTATAATATGGTGGAAGCCAAACTTTCACACCTCCGTTAATTTACACCTCTTTTTGATTTAGAAGGGCTGGTTTTAATCATCTGTTCCCTTTTGTCAGAAAAAATGTAGGCGTTTCAGGGCTTCTTCCACAAACTACATTAAATTAGCAAAGCTTTCCTGGCATGACTGCGTACAACATCACTATTACAAAAGCATCAGTGGAAATAGTGCACAACAACAGCATTGTTGAAATATTAATAACAACAATGATGTGATATGAATAACAACAATGTGTTTTACTAAACAAGACAGCATAGATTATGTTGCAAAAGTGTTTATAAGCACAGTTTAATCTTACCATTCAAACATTCTTATGCAAGAGTTTGGGCAACCCTGGTTACATTACATGTTTTGTTGACTTTCTAAATGAAAATACGTTAATATAACCTCTACAGGGAACAAACATTATTTTGACATGTTTCAGAAAATATTAATGAACCACTAGTGCTTACTTGCTGATCTAACATATTGGAAAAATGAAACAATTAAAATAAAGACAGAGTTTCAGTATATATTGTGGTCAGTAATTAGTAGTGTTCCATCTGGCAGAAATGACATGGCATCCAAGTGTTTCTTGTAACTCCAAAAAGTACGGTACTTATATTTTTACTTGAGGATTTTTTCCACAGTTCTGGTGAGTAAAATGAATAAACCAAATAAGGAACATGAAAATGTCTATATCTGTCTATCTGCATTTTATGGCTTTCTAGCGAACAATCAGTATCTTCATAAGCTTATAATACACCAGTGGCATTACTGTTGATGCGCGGCATAACACGTAAGCATTTACAAGTCAAATCTCAGATAAGCAAACCAAGAAGAGATAAAGCGACTATAAATTAGAGACACTGGTAAAAACAGCAGTATTCATGACAGGCTGCCCCCCTCAAATTCTGACATACTACAATCATAAAACCTTTCCCACCAGAGTGGTGATCATCGTGGATAGCTGGTGTTGCCAGTTGTGTGATGTCAAAGCAAATTACTTTGGCATGTTGGAGGTGGGATGCCTCATGCTGGGTGAAGTAGTAAAGCTCTGTGTGTTTGTGTGTGTGTGTGTGTGTGTGTGTGTGTGTGTGTGTGTGTGTGCGTGCTTGTGGGGAGATGTGTTAAAGTTTATATATCATTCTAAGGAACAAATATCCACACAAAGATAAAAATACATTGAGTACAATTATCTTAAACACAATTGCATTTTTTTACAAACACTGCAACCCCATCAACAATAGTTTATGCTGCCAATGTAAGGGATTCAGTTTTGCAGGAACCCAAAAACATAATTATTACCAACAGTTCTGCTACATTTGACAATTATTTAAATAAACTCTTGCAGTTCTTACCCTTTTAATTATCAGCATGGTATTATGGTATTATAGCAACTACAGTCTGTTTATGATTCAAGTACATAGCCTGTTGTTTTAATCTAGATCATATGTCTGTCATAAGGATTACTGACAGTGAAATACATATCAAATTAAGGCAATAAGAAATAAAAGGATATAATGTAAAAAACTGTTTTGACAGATTCTTGGAGAAAGTGCTTGATTCACTGACCTTTTTTTTACATCAATTACTGCTCTCAGAAAGTCACTTCCAAGAATGGTTTGCCATTAGTACAACAAGTAATATTGTTTAGACTGATGGATGTATTTCTGCATAGCTGTATGAAGCCCCCTTTTTTCAAAACAGACCCACAACTTATCACGTTTGTTTTCTAATGTCTTTCATAATAGAGTAATGAAGAAATATAATTTTGTGGTTGCAAGATTTAACATATGAGATTATTTAAAATGTCTGATTGTGGGACATGCAAAATGACACAGTCAAAATGACTCTGGAAACATCCAATTAGAAATCTGGATTTAAAAAGATAAAGATAAAAATACACACATCATACAAGGTTTAAAAAGGATTCGTATTGGCTTCATATTTGAAAATCCAAATGAATTTGCTCACAAAGACGTTAAAATGCTAGGGAGAAAGAGCTACTTGACTAAAAACACAAGAAATAATAAACTTTTTGCAGTTGCGCAACCAGGTAATGAGGCAGGCGGAGTGTGGAGCACAAGTCCCGGCTACAGGGCAAAAACTGTCAATGTAAATCTGTCAGCTTCATTTTTCCTCTCAGTGAGTGCACATGTTGTGACGTGCTGGCCGAATCAACACAGACGCCTTTTGTAAGCAGTACTGAAGGCAGGCTAAGAGATATTACAAGAAACATTAATAAGAAATTCCCCATGAGCATGTAAGCTTGCTGTGTCGAATAAAGATAAGGTAGCACGTTATTAAACCCTGATGGGAAATCAAAGTTTGTGTGTGGGCTGTTCTTTATATTTATCAAAACATTGTCCTTTGTTTAACTGTGAAACATTTTTTGACTTGTGCTTGATTAATGGTGCTTGCTGTTGGACAATCGTTTAGTGCTCCCAGTGTTCTTAAGAATTCATGCAAAATTGCCAAAAATGAGCACAGCGCTAATATATCACGACAGATTAGGAATGTCAAACATATCACAGAAGGCCTCTGCCCTGTAAAGATTGCTGCTATCCTTTGGTATCACACTAAAGCCCTCAACACTTGTCCAGGGGATCCACTGCCCAGCAGTTTCATGGTTTCCTTGCTCCAAACATGTCTGAAATAAACTCATAAAGAGTTTAATAATTATTATCTGTTGGATCAGATGTGTTGGCGGTTACTCTGAGTTTATACTTCCGTTTGAAAAAGCTTCCAGAGCATTAGGATGAGACAGATGCTTCATGCTGGTAGGTTGAGGCAGTTTGAAAAAGTTTTTGTAACTCCTCATCCAGCTCTGCAGTGATTGGCCAGTAAAGAGTCATAAATTGGGTGAAATACCAACATAGATGTGATTATATGGACCAATTATACAAAAGCTTGCAGCTGCCTGCAGTACATTAATCAGGCACTTTATTAGGTACATCTCATTGTTTATACTCGCATTGTCCATTTTCATTTACCACACAGAAGCGCTTTCAATAATTGCATATTGTGGTCCATTTGTAATGCAAAAAGAAGGCTTTATTATTCAAGTCAGCACAACTACACTGTGTGAAATCAGTATTTAAGGATTATCTTTTGTTAAGTAATTTCATCAAGGTTCATTTTAAAATATGCTACCCGGATAGTGTGCTTCTGTCTCATTTAGGAATCCTGCAACATGCACATCTAATTTGAAGCATGGTGGCACTTTATTTAAAAAGACCTCAACACACTGTACACTTTCACTTCGTGTTTATTCCCACTTGTATGATAGCTGGCAAAAGTTCCAGTGGTTTGGATAAACCATAAGGGCTACAAGCTTAGTAAAATGTTTTATAGTGTGTTATCCAAACACACTATTAACCAAACTACGCAAGCCAATGGGACTCAAGAACTGAAGTTAAGAATCCCAATGATAAATGATAAAGAATGCTAACCTCAGCAGTACTAAGACGCTGGAGGACTGGAGTCTGGCACCTCTGTGCTAACTGCTTCTCATGTCATTTAGCTTTAGGGCACCTTTACAACAGATAACTCTCTTATGTTCAACAGTTTTAATGAAATCGGGCTAGCAAAAATAAATTAATAATGAATTACACCAGCAAATTCTAAATGAAAATGTAATGATATCTGTCCATGAACTGAATACAAAGATAATGTGGTTCAAGCAGCAAGACAGTGACATTAAGCAGACAAAATGTGCTTGTTTTAAAGTAGAAGAATACAAATTTTCCCAAACTGATGTGCAGGACTGATGAACAGTTACCAGCAATGTTTAGTGAGAGACATTACTGCACAAATGGGTCACATCTTACACTGAAAACAAGAGTTGACCTAATTTTGTCATTCACAGACATGTAATATTGGATGCATAAAGTCTTACATATTATTATTGCCAAATAACACAATTTCACAAAACATATGAGGTCCTCTTGAATCCAAGCTGGAAAAATGTGATGAAATTGTGTTTTTCATGACCACCAATAAATCACATCGATGCATGTGGGTCATTGGTGAAATGGCCTGCATGTGTGAGAATGAGTAGCCTAGATGAAGTGCAGAAACAGTCTAGGCCACCTTGGGTCAAGGTCACTGGGCTCAGATTGCACTTTCGAAACCACAGTTCTCCCCCACTCTAAACCTATATATTTTGGTCACAGTCTAGACATTTAACCCTGCATTCCTCTGCCACTGGTTTTCAAAACCTTTTTTCTTTAGCTCAGACAGAGCTGCAAAGACACTTACACGAGTTCCAGTTTAAACAGTACCTGAGCGGTAAACAATCTATTATATGCACAAATGGCCAGAATCCATACTGATGTGCTTAAACAAAGTAAACCCAGTAGATATCTTAGATCCATGAATACAGGCCAGCTACTAGTTTTTAACGTCCAACCTTAACAAAGTCATACTGCTTTCAGCTTAAGTATAGAGTGACTGGACTAAATAATGCTTATATGTATATTTTTTCATTATTTCATCCATTATACTATTAATTTACAATATTGTTGTACATGCTATAGTTTTATATCCTCTATTTTTATTCTCTGTTTTATAGTTGGAGTATTCAATATTTTATACTACTATATAACTTTAATTATTTTAATTCTTAAAATATTATCTAAGATACTGAAGGAAGTTGTGTTCGTTTTTGAGGGATACTAAGAACTAACATTTAGTGTTTTTCTCAGTTTTAATTCCTGTGTAATTTTTAGAAACTTTACTTATCACTGTCCTGTTTCCTCATTTATTCTTGTTAGGGTGACAGGGGACTGTCTGGAGCCTAACTCAGAATTCACTCGGCAAAGACAGAGATACACCTTGTACAGGGCACCAGTCCATCACAAGGTTTCGTGAATGAACCACTCCAACTTCATGTTGCAAGCCCCACATAGGACTGAATCCAGATCCCTAGACAATGCCATTTCCAGCTGTTATCACTTATCTCTGGGGCTGTAATATACATATTTTTTAAATAAATGTAATCATTTTATTATCTTTTTAAGTGAATTATTTTCACTTTGTAGAGCATATAAAATCACTTTCTATACTGTAGCTTTTAAATGAATCAATTAGTTTTTTCATTAGTCAAGTTTTTTCCAGCTAGTGGTGGCTCAGGTTATGGTCCAGAACTATTGATTGTCAGTCAAATTCCATTGTGATCATTGTCCAGCTGCTGTTACAAAGTCCTTAACACTCAACTACTTTCTCACCCATAATTTGTGCCTGCTAGAAGTGTCTGCAAAATGGATATGTTAATCTAAAACTTTTTTAGGACACCAATTTCCAGTAACTAGATCTTAATAAATAACCTTTAAAATAAGAATATTCAAGGTTCTTCAGCAGTTCACAGAGTTATTTAAAAGACAGCTGGCCTTGCTCTGTTATATACATTTCATATATAAATGGATTTATATGTTTCTATTAAGTTTGTATTCTTTCAAAACCAGTGCCCACAGTGTCTATTAATAAAACATGATTATTGGCATTCTCTGAACTAAAGTGGCCAAGTTTCATCAACACGGTCTACTCCAGTTGCACCACATTGCAGATGTAGTACCCAACCTCTCTTCATCTCAGACAAGATTTTACTGTTTTTTTACCCTTTCAGTAAGGCTAGAATTTTGTAAACAAAGCTGGATTGTGAGTGCTGATGTTCGCAGACAATGGCGAGATGGTCATTATCTTCATAATAGCCTGTGAGTTCCACAAATTTCAGCTGTGTATTAGGTGTTAAAGATAAGTTGTGAGAGGGCTGTGATGTGTTAGCTTGTGTCACAAGTGAGATATAAATAGTGGGATTTGTTTGCATTGATTATTTGTTGGGGATCCCTAGTAAAAAAAAGTTCATTAAAACACACTAAATGTGGTTATGCTACAGCACACTTTAGTGTTAAAATGGAACAACTGTACTGTTGACAAAAATTAGGGAATATCTCAAAATAAAATTTTTGTGACCAGTGTATCTGTGTGCTTAAAACATTACAAAACCATAACTCTAATTGGGTTAAGCAAATGTAACCTTGGAATTATTTCAGATACACCTTAAATATACGGCAGCATATGTAATTTGTAATTTAAACAATTATGTACATATAGTTAATAATAAATACATTTATTTAAATAGGATAGATTTTATAGTAGCATTAATGTATTAGTAATGCACATTGGGTATAAAAGAAAACATATATAAAATAATACCCTTTTGTTTAAATAGTACAATACATGAGCACAAGTGGCTTTCCTGAAATTACATAAGGTAATGTGCACTTGGTGTGGAATAATGTTTAGGTATTTGGTATGTGGCAAGTAACATCCACATGGATGTCAAGCAATCATCTGTATATAGTATCTACTGTCTATGTATCGTATATTCTGTGTGCACACACACACACACGCATAGGATGTGTTGCATCAATTAAACTAGGGTATAAGGTACAGCATATTGGTGATGGTTTAGAGATTACTTTGTAACTGAGATATTGCAAATGTTTAACCCACCTTCCTGTCTGTTCTGAAAAATAAATAGATATAAAAGTCTACACTGTCAGCACTAATGTCTAACCAATTGTGCTCAACATATCGACTTTCTTTCTGTACCCATTTTTAATCTGTTGATAAAGAAAAAATAAAACTAATACTTCTTTGTGCTGGACACATTCCTTATAGATTCTGGTCATATCATTCATGTTGATAGCATCACGCAGCTGCTGTAGATTTGGATGCAAATCTTCCGTTCCACCTAATCCCAAAGGTGATCTATTGGATTGCATTTGGGTGATTGTGGTGGCCTTTTGAGCACAGGGAATTCACTTTTTAAGAAACCAGTTTGAGATAATTTGAGCTTTGTGACATGGCACTTGGAAACTGGTAACTGTTGTTATAAAGGCATGGACATGGGCAGCAACAAGCAACAAGTAGGCTGCATTATGATATTAAGGAGTCCATAGTGTGCCATGACTATATTCCCCTGAAAATTACACCAGCAGCTTCCTGTTTAGACCAGACTCTCATCAGATCAGGCAACATTTTTCCAAACTTGTGTTGTTCACGTTTGGTGAGCCAGTGTGAATTCAAGGTGCGACATGTTGTGCATTCAGAGGCTCTTCTTCATACCTTGGTTGTAACGAGTAGTTATTAAAGTTAATGTTGCCTTTCTGTTAACTCAAACCAATCTGCCCATTCTTCTTTGGCCTCTGGTATCAACAAGAAATTTTTGGCCTAAACGGCCAGTCACTAGATATTTTCTTTTTCTGACCACCATGTGCTAGAGAGATTACTGTTTGTGAAAATCCCTGTAGATCAGCAGTTTCTAAAATATTCAGAACAGCCCATTTAACAACAATGGCACATAAATCACCTTTCGCATTCTGATATAGGTTTTAACTTCAGCAGGTCGTCTTGACCATGTCCACATGCCTTCATAGATTGAGCTGCTAGTCAAGTACTATATGTGTAGACTTGTATCATATCATTACATCATTGGACTACAGAAGAAATTCATGATATTTGTTAGTTTGCTTAATTTATAGCACTTCTGACTTCATCTTAAGCTTAACTTGTCAATGCAGTACAAGACAGGCAATACATCCATACATACTTTTATTCGGATATATACAGTGCATCAGGAAAGTATTCACAGCGCTTCACTTTTTCTACATTTTGTTACGTTACAGCCTTATTCCAAATTGTATTAAATTAATC
>JAVSBV010010850.1:0-12552 GCA_033117975.1 Parotocinclus spilosoma
ATATGTGTGTCTGTATTTTAGATAATTACATGTAAAGAATTGAAAGGTTAAACACTAATAACATAATGTTTATTAAAACAAGATCTAAAGAATGTTTCTAAGTTTCTAAGAATGTATCAAAGCTATTTTTAGTGGTATGTGACATTTAAAATTAGCATTGCTCCATGACAAGCTTGAAGCTCTGTCCACATCCAGACGAGCACGAGGTTGTCGCACTGATGCCACACTGCGCAATGAATGACGCTGAGCCATTTCACAGTAAACACTGGTCCAAAATTAAAGCCAGCAGATCAAAAGCCAAAGTGGAAAGTGCCCATAAACAAGCCTATAGCATCCTACCGAATCAAAAGCTCATTTATGTGACAGAAGGTTACAAAATGCAGTCAGTCAGATAGGCAGATAATTTTAGTGTCATTTATCAAACAAAAAGATAAGATTAGACTGCGGGCCAAAGTTTTAGTGGTGATGTCAGATGTAACACATGTCACCAGAAAACAACAAACGGAGCGTGATGGAGCCATGTCATGTGTCTTTCACCAAAGAATTTGAGGTAACTGAATCCTATCTGGACTTCTGTAAGAAGAATTAAATATGGTTTGTAATATGGTTTGATCTTCATTTACAATCGCATCCAAAGAGTTTGTGCAACACAGATGACACTTTGATTTGCTATGCTTTGTTTGATTTTCTAAAGAAAAAAGACATGATCCAAACCTCTGCAAGGAACAAAATTAAAAGTGTATTTATTTATATTGTTATTTATTTTTATTGTTCATGTTCATGTTTATATGCAGAGCGACTTACAACCGATACAGTCATTGTTAAAGGCCTTACTGAAGGCCAGTCCAGTCCGGTCCCGACCATGTCCAGTCCATTTTACCCTGCATATCCTGGTCAGCCTATTCTTCTAAATGGGATTCTGGGGTTATCTGATTATTTAAGCGGTGGATTAAGAAATCCAATACATTTTAATAAATAATTTTATCCTACTAATAAGATATTAATATAATTAATACCTGAGTCGTGTAAACCAGGAGGTTTCCTGTTATCTGACTATTCAAGTGCACGCATAATTGTTGATCGGATAACTGACAAAATCGGATTTTCTGCAGTTATCAGATTATTGAGTGCATGTTAACCCACTCAATGTAAATGGGATGATCCATTAATCTGGGTCCCCTCCTTTAGACAAGGCCCGTTCTGCCTATGTGCGCCCTGGAACCTGTTCTAAATGTAAGCTCTCAGAGCGTAAGTAATTTACTGATGGTTTAATGAAAACAGCATCCAGTAAGCTCATGTGGGGAACTTCTAGCCAATGTCACCAGATTACCCAGGTAGCCCACAAACCCCAAATCTAAAAAATACACACACAAACCAGAAACTTTATGGACATATCACCTGGAATCAAACCAGAGCGGATCTTCAGTAGTGTACTGGTTCCAGTGCAGTTTTGAGTCCTGGAGCAAGGTTCTTAATGCACAATTGCTTAGATTGTAAGATTGTATAACTTTGAGGTCACTCTGAGTAATGTAAATGTAAATGTAAGGTCTGTTGGTTCACTGGTATTTTAACTCCTGCCCTCCTGGATTCCTGGTACCTGATTTTGTTTGGACAGTTTTTAATCTGTTTGCACAATCACCAAAATGTTCATGTGTCATCAGGGGTGTGATCCCAACGCCCTGGTTTGTTAGTAGTTACTGCTGGATGGGAGTACAACACAAGCCATGTTGCTTAGGAGAGTTTTTAACATGTTATTTATACGGTAGATATTCCTACTCACTTCCTTAAAGCAATTCAGGGTCACATGAGGATGGGGCTTAACCAGCAGCACAGGGTACAAGGTGAGAATCAGCCCTGAATATGTCACTACATATTGCTACTCAATCAACGTATTTGAATTTGCATCTCATATACAACTTTCTTTGACTTTTCTTTTTTTCTGTTGATCTTGTTTAATGAAATAAAAACAAATGCTTCTTTTTTAAATTGCTTCATATTCATTTTGAAATATCCCTTAATATTTATGAGCAGTGTCAGTTCATTTAATTGCAATTTGGAAAATATAATAGAAATGCTCTAGTCTAAGCATAATAGGAAAACATTCAAATTAAAACTCTCGACACGTAACATCCAACGTCTTTTTAGTTTTCAATAAATACCCCCATACATAAATACATTAAAATAAATATTTAGACCAACTATAAATGCAGAAATGTTATTGATTATTACTAACAATGTATGGACCATAGCCAAATGAAAGCATATTTTCTTCCAGTGTTTAACTGGCCTTTTGCCTATCCGTCCACAAAAGGTAAGATGTTTACACATGGGACTTCATTGTTTCTGAGATAATGAAATTTGTTTTTGTTTTTTTATCCAGAGTACAGAGAAATGATAACAATTTATCCTGCCCAGAGCCTTGAGATCGGAACACAAAATAGGAAGCCAATAAGTGACCCTTGCGTGACTTTTGGACTTCAAGGATGAGCCACCACACCTCTGCAGCGTCACAACGAGAGTGAAGAAAGCTGGAAAAGTAAACAGAGAAGATCTCATGAGATGTTCCCTGGCCTTACAGCTGATTGCATCTTTATTAGTAGCTAGAGAGTCATGGTCTCTTAATTTGAGCAGATATGAGCTCCCTAACCACAGATCAGCTCCTGAACACAAACACAGAACAAAGACTTAGCAGCGAGGTGCAACTTCTAAACAAAACAAACATAGAAAATAAAACACTGTGCAAGTCTTGGGTATTCTATAATTATGGCCTAGTGGTTAAGATATTGGACTACATTTACATTTAGGGCATTTAGACCTTTATCCAGAGAGACTTACAACTTTTACAATTAAAGCAATGGGTAAGGACTCTCTCTGTGGCAGCTTGGTAGAGGTGTGATTTGAACCCTTTTTTAATCCAGGACCTTAACTGCTAGGCTACCACATTCCTGTAGCCTCTGGACCAAAAGGTTCAGAGCTCAGACCCCACCTCTGTCGAGCTACTCATGATAAGAGTTTCTGTTAAATGACGTGAAGGTATCATTTTTAATTTATATTCTACTTATTATTTATATAAGTTTTAGTGGTCACTGCACTTTGTAGTTCTACAATTCCAGTCTGTAATCCATTTGTTTCTGTACATACTTTGTTCGTCCCCTAAATTTGAATATGGATTGGGTTCATGTTGGGGCTGAAAGTATCTGATTCCTAATACTCATACATATCATTGTTAGAACATAGTCCCATGTACACACTGGACAGCTCACCAGTCCATACAAAGTTTAAAACTATAGTGCATAACTGTATTTTTTAATACTCAAGTGCATTTGAAAGCAAGCATTTTGTATTTTTTTCTCAGGTAAAAACCTAAACTGAGAATTTATAATATTACTACTGTGAAATTCCACAGTTCCTGTACTTCTTCGACTTTAGTGGTGTCTTCCACCACTGGTTCTAATCTTTTGTACAAAGTATGTGCAGAACATCTAAAATAATCAACTAGGTATTTTCCATATTCCTAACATTTTCTTGGGTGAAAAAGAAAAAGCGTATTTTGTCAGACCAGACTCGTACAGACCTGCACCACACTTAAACATCTGGTATTAATGGTTTTCATACATTCTGTCTAGGTAAAAAGCCACCACCTGTTAAACCCTGTGGCAATCTTCTCTCACCTTTATGCTCCACTCAGTTAAAAATGCTGTATTTTTACTTTTTACAGAAATTAACAGACAGAGTGTCTCTATATACCATCCGGACACAGGTGGCACCTTCACTACACACCCCTGTCTCTGCCCAGTCAAATTCCAGGTGCTTAGGTAGAGGAAATTTGTCACAGCACTCATTGATAGCCAGCCACTGCCTGCTCTGTTCGCGGTGGGGACATGAGCGAGTAACCTCGAATGCTACAGACTGGAATTATATTATCTTTATTGATGAATGCAGCTTATATTTATGATAAGGCTTTAATTGCTTATTTCTCGGATGTACCTATGTAAGAATCTACTAAGGAGGGAGGAAAAAAAATAAAAATAAATGTTTATTTTTCAGTTATTTTCAATTTCTCGAGGACTATGTGGAATCAATACAAGGAAGGAGGAAGAAATAAAAATAAATTAAATTAATTAATTCATTAAATTAAAGTGAATCTGGTAAAAAAAATTAATGTACAGAGCAATACAATTGGCTTTCCACCGGAGGGCAGAAAAAGCCAAAAATAATAATAATAAAAAAAAAATATATATATATATATATATATTATTTTTTTTATTTATTTATTTATTATTATTTATTTATTTCAACCATTAGCACTACAAAATACCAGATTTTAAAAAAAAATTATTATTCAAATATGATCTTCGGCGGATCCGCGAAACAAGCAATAAAAAAGTCTGGCCTAAGACTGGGTTATCCCAAATATTTAAGGCTGGGTTAAAGTATGGAGGCAGTGTTGAGCGCTCCAATCCTGCCTCTGCTGTGGAGAGACACACTGCCCAAACTGCTGGTCTGATGGTCTGGAGAGCCATTGCATATAACACCAATCAGCCCTAGTAGTGATACAAGGGACAATAAAAAAATCAGGGATGTGTTGGCAGGGCTTCCAACTGCCATTTGTCCAAGCACAGTAATGGAATTCCAGTTATTAGCTGCCCAGGGATCTACAAGCACAGCTAAACATCTGAATGTGCCACAGGATACCATACACAACCTGTTTTCTTCCATGCCCAGCTGTATCCCATCTTGTATCCAGGCTAGAGGTGGCCTAATAGGGTGACTAGAGCCTCCTTACAATTGTAAACTTATCCCTTTGCTCTAATATTGTAATCACTTACATATATCATTATTACATTCCCCACATATACATTTTTAGTTTATTCCAATTGAGTTAATGCTCATTTGGTTAATAAGTGTACTGGCCACCTTTAAAGGCACATGTAAGATGTGACCATGTTTCTACTGTTTTTATTTAAAATGTTTTCAGACGCTGACTTCTAGGATTTGCAGAGAATATATTTTTCCCCAGGAGCTCTGGTGATGCTGTGAAGTTTGCTAGTCTGCATCCTGTGTTATCTTCAAATAAGCATCACTGCCTCCCAAACCCTGACCAGGACAAATAGGATTAAAGCAGGAAAGACAATCTTCCCTCTATCTGCAAGATATTTCCAGTGTCACTATCTACCTCTTTGTTTCATCACAGGACAGAACTCAATTCCTGATCACTCTGGCTTATCTATCATTAAACATGATAAAGGCAGCTCAGAAATATTAGCACCCTTTGTAAATATTGTTTCGAAGTTGTACACACAATATCTTAAGATCTATAAGATATATAAGATCTAAATGTTTCAGTGTCTGCTTATATAGATAATTAAAGCACTTATTATCTTTGAAAGCAGCTGGAAGATGTGGCACATGCTTATAGCTCAAATCTCCCCAAACCTCTACTCTGGACATCTTGTCAGTTTTTAGCACCAATCAAAGAGACCCTATTTCCTCAACCTGTATCAATCAAAACATTAATGCTAACAGTTGATCAGACTCGAAAAGTTAAGATAGGTAATGTCTGCTTGTGAATCCCCTATCCCGGAGGTCAGAGGAACAAAGTGAGGCATTGTAACCCCACACTACAGAGGTATGAATCACTGAAACTGTTGAATTTGGGCCATGCATAAGCAACACCTGAACCTCTAAGGCAGGCAGGTTGTAAGAACCTGTCAGGACTCATATATCATAACCTAGTCAACCAGAAGAGCCTCTGGGCATTTCACTTCTG
This sequence comes from Parotocinclus spilosoma, assembly GCA_033117975.1. NCBI lineage: Eukaryota > Metazoa > Chordata > Actinopteri > Siluriformes > Loricariidae > Parotocinclus > Parotocinclus spilosoma. Next base: position 5,771 of record JAVSBV010010850.1, read on the forward strand.
GAAAACTGGGACTTTGGGTCACTCCTCCACTGAATCATCAGTTCTCCTTTCACACCGATCCAGGACTGAGATCCTCTAAGTCTTAATAGTGATTAGATTGTGATTAAAACAGCTAATGTAGACTATAATCAACGGGAAAGGGCTTCCACACAGGCTTCCCATCACAATAGCTTTGAATTGCACAATTAGTCGTGTGGTGGGAAGGTTGGGAAAGTTACTCACTGTGCTAAGCAGATCCTTTCATTTGGTCATTTGGTAGTAACAGTCATTTATTGTAATCATTTACCTGTGTTTCACAGTTGAAAGCTGATTTGGGACTGTGGTAGCCTAGTGGTTAAGGCACTGGACTCTGGACCAGAAGGTCCGTGGCTCAAATACCACCTCTGCCAAGCTGACACAGTTGGGTCCTTGAGCATGGCTCTTAACTCATAACTGTTTGGACTGTAAGATTGTATTAGTTGTAAGTCGCTCTGGATAAGGGCGTCTGCTAAATGCTGGAAATGTAAATTTGTAAACCAGTGTAAACCATCAAGTACGATCCGCACACATCCATTAAATTTACATAAAATGCCATTCGATTATAAAACTGTAGTGAATAAACTAAAAGAACTACATTACAACAAGTTTGTTTTGTATCATACAGTGTATACCATTTTTACTTAAATATAGAATATTTATTCATACATTTTGTAAGATAAGAAATGGGAGAATGATTTACATTTACAGAATTTAGTAAACACCCTTATCCAGAGCGACTTACAACTTACAATTCTTACAATGCAAGCAATCGTGGGTTAAGGGCCTTGCTCAAAGATCCAAATGTGGCAGAGGTGGACCTTCTGGTCCCTAGTCCAGAACCTTAACCACTAGGCCACCACAGTCCCATATTATAGTAGCGTCCAGTCCCTTCAACCAGGGTGTGCAGTTTTGCAGACCCCCTATTCAGAACAACAACAATACAATACTTTGTTCACAAGGTGCAGGACTTGTAAACAGCAGGGGGCAAAGCTTTCTCATACTTGGGCCCCCAGCTATGGAATAAACTCCCCACTTAAGTTCGAGATTCAGACACACTCCAAATGTGAAGTCTAGGCTAAAAACGTAGACATATTTATGCAGGCTTTTGGTTAGATTTAGACAGGGACGCAATGGCTCGGGTTGGCTGTTACCTTTTGGTTCTTCCCCTTCTAGCTATGCTGCTATAGTAGTGCTGCCGGAGTCTCATGCTGCACATGGCATCAGTGATTGATAATGGACTCCTAACCCATAAGTAACTACATGTTCTCTTTTCTCTCTGAGCTGACGTTCCAGGACCAGTTCCAGCACCACACATTTAGATGTTCCTCCACCTCAGCATCACTCTACTGGTTTTTATCAACAGAACCCAGTCTCACCAGAGTGCAGTAACTCCCTCCATCATTAAGTGACCGCTGAGGACGCATTATCTTAAATCTATTTCATTATTTGAATACAATTTTATTACTAATTAAAATTTGATTATTACATTTACATTTCCAGCATTTTTAGCAGACGCCCTTTATCCAGAGCGACTTACATTTGATACAGTCTTACAATCCAAGCAATTGTGGGTTAAGGGTCTTGCTCAAGGACCCAACTGTGGCAGCTTGACAAAGGTGGGATTTGAACCCTGGACCAGTCCAGTATCTTAACCGCTTGGCTACCACAGTCTTCTAGTTACTCTTCCGTGTACAGTATTTCAGTTGAAAATCCCAATAAAAACATTTTAAACACAAGTGTTTGGGACACTTTTTTTCTACTCAATTTCAGGTCATATCAAGTGAAACATGGTAACTGCTAAATATTGTGTTATTTTATCTAGTTAATGGTATCTACACTGGTTAAAGTAGAAGACCAGAATATCATCATATGTATCATACCTCATGTTAGCGATGATCATACAAGTTGTAATGTAATGTAATGTATGCCCCCCCCCCAGTAGAAGGCACTGGGCACCACTGCACAACTGGGAAAACAAGTCCATCTGTTTTACCCCTAGATGGGCCTGACACAAAACCCAGTACTGACAGTACTGAGAAACCGAGCGATTCATAATCTGAATAATTAATCGACAGATTATTCAACTATCAAAATAGTAATTTGTTCCAGCCCTGGTCAGCAGTATCTTATGACTCTTATTCCCCCAAGTCACACTGGTGTCCAAAAACACAACATATTCACACAACATCTTTGCTCAAACTACTCATCATTTCTCCATTTGAAGCACTTACCATCCAGTGCTAGCATGGACTCGAAGCGTCTGCAGTTAGTGACGCCCGTGCTAGCCTCTGCACACGCCTGCCACAGGTTTTCATATTGCCTCGTCGAGGTGATCACGCTGCCCGCGAACGATGACACGCGCCAGTATTCGTTCGCCAAGCTCACGCCGCTCAGCAGCCACCCGGCCACGGACATAACGAAACCTAGCAACTCTGTTGCCATGGACATGTTTACGCTCGATAAGCTAGTAAAGACTAAGTGAAAAAACCTGGCAACAGTTAACACGCAGAGCAACGTGCTAACACTGAGCGTACTAAGTGATAAAAAAAAAAAATAAATATATATATATATATATATATAAGTCAGTCAGTCAGTCAGACACATGCAGTGTAGCTCCACTCGAGCCTAATTCTACATAAACATGCTACAGTCTGAAGCGTAAAGTCTAACACAGAGTACAACGGAAAGCTACAACACTACGATGCGCTAACAAGCAACGCATTAATAGATACAAAGCTACAGTTTAATGCTACAACAAGAACACATGTACACTACAAGAACACATACACTAATCGAACTAGTTCTAAAACAGTACGACACCCTGAATGACTGAGAACGCAAAACAACAACACGTAGCAGCCACAACAATATAAAAAAACAGCACAAAAATAATGGCAAAAAACAGCAATCCTGTGTAAAGAAGCTTTGCTCTTCCCTTGGAGCTTCTTCCCTTGGAGTGTGAGTGTGGAACTGAGACAGACTTGACTCAAAGGAGCCACAAAGTCATAAAACGGTGCCCGGGCCAATGATAAATACGACGATACGGGACATGATTCCGGGTTTCGGTTCAGTGTGTGTAGGTGTTTGTGTCTACAGGTTTATGGTCGTCTTATCTCTCTGTCCTCAACACTGACACACAATCATTAACACATCATCTACTGTAAACTGCATGTGTGTGTGTGTGTGTGTGTGTGTGTGTACCAGGCAGCCCCAGGATGGTAGGATGGGTCACACACTGCACTCCCATGCCATTGGAGGTACAGCTCCTCCACAGGCCCTCGTACTGAGAGCTGCTCCTGGACACGGTGTCGGCATGGGTGCTCATCTTCCACATGGCTGAGTTTGTGCTGCTGGACTCCAGACACCAACCTACGATGGCCAGGAACAAGCCCATCACCTCCACCATCACCTCTGCCATGACTGCTGAGAGATGTAGGGTGGAGAGGTCAGGAGGAGGACAGAGGTTCTGAGGTGATCTTTTAGAGACTGGAATGAATCTTCTGAACTGGTTTATTGCTGCCTCAACAAAGATACAGGCTTTACAATCATAAACAGAAATGATGCCAGTTCAGTAACCAGAATGCTGACAGATCAAATTAGCCCTAAACTAAGATAGAGCAGTGACTCACTTATCTACTAGAGGGTTTGCATTAAACCTAAGCTCAGGAACTGAGGAACTACAGACAAGCAAACCTTGATGACCTTGGTCACCTTGACCGACCAGTCTGTCAGATGCTTTGTAGACGTCTCTGGTCACACCACTGCAGTAGGGTTCGAGCCACTATTTAACACACTGCTGGTTAGACGTGCAGGCCATTACACCCTTAAATAGATGCCAATTTAAAATGACCAAATTACCTAACACACATGTCTTTGGACTGCGGGAGGAAACCAGGGTACCCCAAGTAAACCAACGTCGACATGGGGAGGACATGCAGACTCCACACACACATCCTGGGATTGAACCCGTGACTTTCTTGCTGTGAGGCCCAGGTGTGGAACAAGACTAATTAATATTGACATACTGGGAGTACGGTGCAAAAGTCTTAGGCCACCATTAGATTTGTTATTTAAGCAATACTAGAATGACCATATATAACATATAATCGATGACAAGTCCCAAAAAAATCTCCTTCATCTTCATTCCAGTCTTGTGCGAGTTTAAGCACAACTTAACCCTTTCACCTCGTTCTCCTTCTGAAAATGTTCTGGGTGCTACCCTTCAAAAAAGGCCATTCCTGATCAAACTTTTTTTGACTGTAGGGTCACCTTGGCTGCCAGACGTTATAGCTATAGACGTTAGTAGCTCACACTGAACACTTGGCACATTAGCATATAGGAGCTATTTAAGATTTGTTTTAGTGTTTTAATACTGCATACATACTTTGTGTATTTTTTTTGCTTGTATCCTAATAAATTAACTACAAATCTTTAAAATCCTGGGCTAAGACGTTTGCACTGTACTGTACATAACATGGTAAAAGACTATGCTAAGTCTGTTTCTCAAAAAAGTGGGATCTGATGAGATTATTGCTAATCCATAGTCCATAATCCTAACCAAACCTAAACCTTGAGAGGATTTAATTGTATTTGGTTACAAAATCATGACTAAATTAGTTTATTCCAGAGTTAGGCAGCTACTAATGCTAACTAAGCTAATCTGTTCTTAGTCACTGCAGTGCTAACTCGGTCAATACAGGAGGTCTCACATTTAACATGGAGAGACCAAAGAACGTCTAATCTTAAAACTGAAATGATACCAAAACATATCCAAGGAGCACACATTCATAAAAATCTAACCAGGCTTAGCATCAGAAGTTTTGGACTTTTTTTATCTGTTAGTTTCATAGACGTTCTTACCTGCGTTGTGTCTTTATGAGTCGCGGTGAGATGGTTTGGAGTGACGTTAGTTGAACTCTAAGCCTGAAGCTACTGTGATAATATTGGCTTTGGGTCAGTAACCCCACAGTGGAGTGGCCAAACAGTGCAGAGATCATCAATCAGAAACCTCTTTCTTCAGTTGGGGGCTCGAAATTAGCGCTCACAACGACCGCTAACACCTGAGCTAATACAACGTTAAAGCCTTTATTACAATCAGGCATAGTTTTAGATTTTTATTTACGTCCTTGGTCATGTTGAACTGGCAGAGTTTGCTGGCTGCGCTTATAAAATGCCCTGGTTTGATCTGGTGGGCCATGATGACATCATGTGAGCCTCTGATGCTTGTGATCATCATGAGTACAAAACTAAAAGCACTTCCCTACTAAAAAAAAAAAACAGACCAGCATGATGCTGGGCTTGGTGGTGACCAGTTTGTTGTGGTTTTAACATGTTCTTGCTTGGGATTGGGGTTGCTGGTGACCAGTACGTTCTGGTCTTTGCTGGTTCTTGGATGGTTGTGACCAGTGCATGCTGGTCTTTTCTGAGTATGCTTGTAACTAGTACATGCTGGTTGAACAACAAAACCAGAAAGATCATACCGGGCAACCAGCTTTGCCAGCAAGGTTATGTTGGTCAACCAGCAAAACCAGCACCACACCAGCTTAAACCAGCATGGATCTGATGTTGGTCAATGCTTGTTTTTTCAGCAGGGTTCCACCTCCATGGTTAGCAGTACCTAATGTGCTACCTGGATAGAAAGGATGAAATTGAATTGCTAGCCGATCTCATGTGTGTATTAGCACATGTACACAGGATAGGCATGTACATAGTTAGCGCTCTTCTCTGCAGGTGTGTGTCTGTGACGTGGCGAGTAATAGTTCCAGGAAAGCTCAGAGGTGGTAGTGCGCTACTGGTTGCCAGGAATTGTGTAATAGGTAAACCGTTATAACGTTGGCTTGTATATCAGAGATATGTAAACACTAATGATAGTTATTATAAATCAGTGGATAACGGAAACAAGTCGTATTCTCCCTCACTCACTCTCCATGTGTGCTTAATCCAGCTCAGAGTCAAGGGGGGCCTCGTCCTAAATGGCACTTACACTAGGGCACTTTAAAGACACCAGCTGACCTAATGCAAGTCTGTGAAATGTGTGTTGAAATAGGAGTACCTGGAGGAAACCCACACAGACACAGGGAGTACAGGGACACTGGCTGGGCCACGACTCAAACCCGAGTCTCTGGAGCTGTGAGATGTCAGCTCTAACTCCTAAATCTAACCTCTAATCTCCGTAATGGACCAAGATATTGTTTGGTCAGAGGCACACCGTCTGTCCTCAGAGAACACAGCCCAGGCTTAAGCCTGTCCGGGATGGGACACTAATTTCTATAGTAAATCAGTGCTGGTATTTAATTCCTTTTTTCTAATATATTTTTGTTGGTAAGGTTATACAATTTATACATTTAAATGGGGAAACTTGACTTATTGCAGGGACTTGACTTGAGTTACTTGAATATTGCCACAGTAATGTGACACCCCCACCTATAAAGCTTAAAATTGGCCTAAACTTAAATCTAATGCTTTTCGAGGTCATGTGTTTATAAATCTTGGGTTATGACAAAAACAAATTCCCTTTCATAAACAATATACAGTCGATTCCGGTTAATGGGACCACATCGGGACGTGATCGGTTTGGTCCTAATAACCGGCTGGTCCGATTAAAAGAACATGCCCTGTGTTACAAGACGGGACGTGCTATGTAACATATTAAATCTTTACTAAACCTTTATTGTACGATTTACACGTATAGCAAACGTACAAACAAGAACTACTGTTGCTTACCAACTTTGTTCATTGAAAAATAAATTTGCAAACAAGTTTTT
>JAVSBV010010860.1:0-12552 GCA_033117975.1 Parotocinclus spilosoma
TTGTGAAGCTGCTTTGAGACAATGCTCCATTGTAAAAGGTGCTATATAAATAAACTTGAATTGAATTGAATTGAATACTAACAGGTATTTTTTTCTATAATTGCAATCTCACTTTATGAAGACTCTGATTGGCATGATAGATTGTGACTGAATTCAAACTTGCATGAGATAAATGCAAGACTCAATTCAGATTTGCATGAATTGACTTGTGGGTATGAATCATTCCAACAAATTACTTCATACTGGAATACACTAGACCTGCAACTCCCCCTTGTTTTTTAAAATTCAAATTCAAAGAATGCTAAACCACATTGTCATACCAACACTAAAACATGAGGAGTTTAGGTATATAGACAGAGCGTTATTTGAACCACACCCCTGCATTTTAGATAAGGAAGTGATACTGACCCTTGCTCCCCAATGACACATTCTTTATTAGATCCCATTGTTTTAAAGTAAACGTTTCCCAGAGACATTAAGTGCAATGAATACACCTATTTTTATAGTCAAGTATTTTTTTAATTGAAGATTGTGTGTGTGTGTGTGTGTGTGTGTGTCTGTAGAACTGTTCAACAGCTGCTATTCTCACAATTAACTTGTCATTATTAAAACAGCCACTACCAAAACACTTGTAGATATTAAACCTTTCAAACAGTACTGTACTTTTACTAGATGCGTGTTCCATAGATGTGATACAGTATAAACACAAGCATGGAGCTTAGAAAAGCAGCCAAATTCTACACATGTTCAGCTATGACTTTAAAGCAGAAATTCCATGGAACGCTCTATAAGAAATGAATTCTGATCCATAGAAAAAAAAACATTTTAGATAGATAATGCATGTCACTTGTAATAATTCCAGAAGTTAGATAGTTTAAAATAAATTCTAGTGCAGTGCTAATACAAAACTTTAGCACAAAACCAAAACAATGGCACAATATAGCAAACCACACATAAATCTATTGTAACAGAATCTATAGTTGATTGAAAATGTTCTCCGGGCCAAACTTGGCCACTAAACCAGAATTTGAACAAACCTTATATGGGTGGAATGGCATTTTTATTTTAATATCCTAAATGTAACATTTGGAGCGGAAGTATGCACTCACCGTTAATTCCTTAATGCCCATGACTTTGATGACTTTCTTTATTACTTCAGGAGGACAAGGAGAGCCAGCAACAACCCCTGTCATACAACAACAAAATACTATGCATTACAAATACATAATTATTTGTATTACAGTTGAATATATAGCCTGGTGTTGTGAGTTCTATTACATCTTACGTCAGCTAGTACACTTCTTACAAAGCAAGCTGTTTCTGTCAGTCTAATGTAGATGCTACGCAAATAAAATTCACAGACATGCCTGAGCATGCTTAGTCATGTTAAATGCTGGTAGTCAGGCTATAAAAGCTGCACACATTCTTTAGGCAAGAGTATAGTGAGTATAATCTACTTAACCATACGTTTTACTATCTTCAGGAAGATAGCAGACTGGTCTTATCAGTGGTGCAACAAAAGATACATTCTCTTACATCTGTGCCTAGGATAGACCTTGGTCACACTTATGAAAACTTTGTATGTAAAAATGCTGACAAAGACAAACTACATATTTGTTGTGCAACATTTGTAGTCAACCTTAGAGCTTGGCTCAGATACATTACAGATACAAGTCTTGGCCATCTGCAGTCCCAAAGATATGGAAAGAACAGCAGAATCACGTGGTGGAATGTTACAGCTCTCCAGCCAATAAAATAAAATCTGGTTTCTCTACTAAAATATGAAATGTACTAAATACTTCAAGTTCAATTCGGTTATCACCAGTGGCCACAAAACGGCAGTATGCCAGAACCAAAGCCAACAGAGAGATGAAAGCTTGATGAGGTCACAGAACATAGACCAGATCTGGAAAATGAAAATGAAAATTATCTAGGGGCATGTTCTGAATCCTTCAAGAACATCTAACAAGCTCCTTTGCAGAATGACAAACTGTGTTCTACACTAACATTGTTCATCCAAATTGTATGATTTTATAGATGTATCAAAGGTAAGACTGAAAGCTGCCCTGTTACACAATGGCAATGTTCATCTTTCCATGTCTATCCATTCGCTATGAGGTAAACATGAAACAATCTTCAATAAAATGACTTGCCTGATTCAACTGATGACAGGTCAAACTTAGCCAGGTCAGGCTGAGCCAGCATATCAATGTACATGGTTGGAGTGCCATAGACAAATGTGCATCTGAAAGTATATTAAGATAAAAATAAGATTAAAATAACACACACTCACCGATCACTTGGTACACCTCACTTGTTTGTACAATCATTGTCAGTTCCATTTACCACACATGAACACTTTGTATCTTTACAATTACAGACAGTAGTCCATGTGTTTCTCAACATACTTTGCTAATCTCCTTTACTCTGTTCTCTACTGCTGAGGACCTTCACAGAACCACCACAGATCAGGTACTACTTGAGAGGTGGATCATTCATAGCATTACAATGACATGACATGAAATGTAGTGGTGGTGCATTTAGTGTGTTTTGCTGGTACAACTGGATCAGACACAGCAGTGCTGCTGGAGTTTTTGAACACCTCCGTGTCACTGCTGAGTCCTGTGAGCATTGCTGAAATATTAGAGAAAATCACGTGTGCCTAAACGATCAGCAAACATAGATATACACACAAAAGTACACAACTGTGTCATTTTAAAGTTACTGCTATGAAGAAAAGAGAAGTTGACACAATTGTAATTATATAAACATGTAGACCACTGGCAAACTATCTCAATATTCGAAACACTTCATTTTACCTCAGAGGACTTTGCAAACGAATTAATCATAACGTGATATAATTATTAAACTTTAAATTACAAACAATCATAATCTAAAGTAAGCAATGACAAATCATCATCATCAAATCCTTTTGTGAAAGGAATGTGCCATTTTCATTGAGGTTCACATTTTTCAGCCTGGCCTGTGAATAATTACTCACTGGGTTAATTCACTTTCTTCGACTACTGCATGTGTTACATTTATTAAGTTTGGTATTCATAAAAAAAAAAAACATTTTATGATTAATTATTGCCGAAGCCCATTAATGGTATTTGTACATTTACATAAATGTAACCTAGAATCAGAAACAGAAAGTTAAATGATAGATAAGTTGGTATGTAGGCATACTTCTCATTTTGCAATGCTACCAGATTTGCATGCCCATCGTATCCAGTGGAAGGGAAGATCAGGGTGCAACCATGTAATGCCATCATCATCCCACCACCCACTGAGCCAAAACAGTGGTACAGCGGCACTGGCACACACACTCGTTTATTTTTCTAAAAGAGAAAAATGGGACATCCAGTCAAATAACACACATTATAATAATACCTAATAAACTTTTTTACTGCTTGTACACATATATTTGGGTACCTAAAATGCCTGCCAACTCAAACTGTGAAATCAGACGTTTATTTTATTTACTGCTTTTACAGCTTGTGTGAAAACCAGGTGAGGTTTTAGGTCATCTAAATAAAAAATACTAAATATTCTAAAAGACTCCCACACCTTCGAGCATCAGTGTTTATTCCTTCTTTGTCAAAAATACTGCTACTTTTTTAGTGTTTTTCTTTCTTGGTATATCAACATTGAGTGTGTACCGTGTAATGAAGATGTGTGAAATCTATATAAATATTTCTTGTGTTTTTAATTCCCATTTAATTGTCTTTGTGTTTTATTGCTGGTATAGTAGGAACATGATCATATGCAAAGACATGATAATGCGACAATACAGGGAATCTTAATTAGATGTGATTGATTACATTGTAGGCAGTGAAAGAGCATGCAAACACATGCGTGCGCACACACACATGCCCAGAAACACACGCAGTGTGTTATACACGCAGTATTATATATTCCATTGAATTGTATTCCAAATTGTTCAAAACTCTTCAAGAGTTTAAAAATTGTGCAAAGCCATAAAGGGTTTGAAAACTTCTCCTTTGTGTCTTAATGTGCGTAACGGTGTTTCTGTTCTGTAATCAGAGAACAAAGTTCACATTCCACCACAGACTCCATGAGCATGTGCTTACCCTCCAGTCATATCCTATACGTAGTCCTATGAAGTAGGCATTGTTGACAATATTGTGATGTGACAGGGCAGCTCCCTTAGGACTCCCAGTGGTTCCCTGAAATCAGACAAGATTATTTATCCATATATAATATTATATATGGATAAATTATAATATTAATACAATACAAACAGCTTAAGGACCACACTCAATACCGATGTGAACTGTATGTTGATGGGGTCATCAAAGTTGATTTTTTTCTGGATATCTTGTAGCTCCTGGTAGTGCTGACTGCTCCCTGCCTGCATCAGATCACTCCACTGGAACGACCCAGGCTGCTTACTGTCCGCCACAATAACTGTGCTCAAATCAGGCAATCTGAGTAAGGCAACACATATACAGAAGCATGCATTTATCTAGTTGCATGCAGCACACAACTGGCATTGAAATCCACATTTTTGCATTGGTGGGTTAACGTACTATATCACTGCACTAACCGAGCACAAAGGGGTCTTAAAATTCATGTATTTGTTTGTTTGTTTTAATCAAATATCATATGCCATATTTATGCTTATGCCATCACAGTTATTTTTATACAAAACATTTAAATAAAGAATTTGTTCAAGGCTGCTGGCAAATCTGCAGGTTTGTGTGCTTAATAATGCTCTAAAAATTGCACTTTCAGCAGAATGAAATTCACATGACTACATCTTGACAAACTGTTAACTTTGTCTTAGTCAGCTGTCTTTTTAGTGTTCCATTTTTAACTCAAATAGTGACTGTGGGACTGTGGCAGCCTAGCGGTTAAGGTACCAGACTCTGGACCTGCGGATTCAAATTCCACCTCTGCCAAACTGCCACAGTTTGGTCCTTAAGCAAGGCCCTTAACCCACTATTGATGCTAAATGCTGTAATTGTAAATATAAAACTCCCAAAACCTAAACACACTACAAAACAGTGCAGAAGCTTAAGAACAGGAAGATAACTGGCCTTAATAGGCCAAATTAGAGACCAGATTTAATTCTGATAGGAGATCTGTGAGCGAGCCTGAAGAAAACAGTCCACTGACAGAGCATGCACAATTCTCCAAAGGAAAAATGGGGAAATATTACACAACATAGGTGTACAAAGCCGGTGGTAACAAATTCATACATGTAATTAAAGTCAGATATGACTCTACAAAGCACTGAAACAAAAGACTGGGCACTTTTTCAATTTTAGTTTTTTTTTTCGTTTGTTTGTTTTTGGTATTTATTCTTGTTGCAAGTTGCTGTAAGGCAAATGTGTGAATTTTGATAGATTTTATATAATTCATATTTTCAATATGAATTTAATGATTCATTTTGACGAAACTATTTCAAAGGGCTATTATAATTTTCTATAGACACTGTAAATAGTCCAACTAATTCATCATTCTATTCCATGGGAGGTTATTTTTTACACCAATAACGCTAGTACTGTGTAAAAAGAAAATCAACAACTAATTGCCTGGAAAGACATAGCTCTAAACACAACAATGTTGATCATTTACTATCTAAAAGTAATGCAGGAAAAAATATTTACTATAGTACTAATTATAACAATAGGTGTGGTTTCCGTGTAAAAGTCAAAAACATGTGTTTTGGAAGTTGCTGGAGGTATTGCTAAATGCTGATTTCCATAATGTGCCCTGTGCTTAATGACATACAAAATTAAAGCAATTTTCCCCATAGATATGTTCTATTCTAGAACCTTCTCAATAAAAGGAAAAACAATATGCTTTGCCTTAGTAAACAGCCTGGTCAAAGACTAGTGTGGGAAATGTGTGGCTTGTGAGTGTTTTGTTTGTAATCTTTAATTCTGGCTATTATTATGTACCTGGAACACTTGAGGCCTCCAGGAGAAACAGTATCCAGCTCAGGGCAGATCTGCCTCAACATGTCATAGTATCTCTGGGTCTTGAACACAGTTGGGCACACGATAGCATTGCACTGCACCTAAACCAAGAGACGAGACCTTTGACTTAGAAAGAACTAAATGCAAAAATAAAGTATTAAAATTAGGATCAAATTGACAATAACAGCAACTCTACCTTTCTTAGTGCAAATTCTAACTCCTGCAGCTGATAAGCTGGGTTCACTGATACCTATTAAAGACAAAAAAAATCACAGCTATAGTTTGCATTTTGCATTGCCTACAACACAAGTACTGAATGTATACCTCAATCAAGTCTCACCAGAATTATTCCAGCCTTTGCTGTGGCAAACTGCATCAGAATCCATTCATACGTGTTTGGTCCCCACATACCCAAGCGATCTCCCTTCTGCAGGCCCAGTGCCAACAGTCCTGCTGCTGCTTGATCCACCTGCATCAGAACATTCACTTCAGTCAAACTGTATTTTTGACACTGTAGGAAAGCAGTCTGGACTCCAAACTAAGAGCCGCAGGTGACAATAAACAGGAAAAACTCAGAGAAAGCAATCTCTTAATCTGAATACATACAATGCTTTTCACAAACGTCCAAGTATGCTGCCTTCGAAGAGAGAAAAGAAGTAGACACACACACACACAATAGCTGAAAGGTAGTAGCAACATTTATATTAGTGATACCAAAGCTCAATTAAATAAAAATAATTACGTTGGTCTGAGTCAGCTACTTGGTATTTCTTCTCTAGCCCTGCACTAACTTCACTCACTGCTTATTGTAACTGAAACATGGTATAATATTTAATAATATATATTTTTTATAGATATTTGTATGCGCCATTGGGCAAGTGATAAGACCCTCACAGGTTCATGCTCTGCATGCCCTCATAACAAGGAATTCATAAAGCTGTTTATTCATTCTGAATTCTGAAAAGATTGTTGCATGCATTTGGTTTCTATTTCACAAAAATGACAAAGATTTATATTACACAAACAAAGGTTTACAATCTACAAAGCCGCATTAGGCAATGATTAAAGTGATCAAATGACAAACGCATGCATCCAAGTCACAGCCGTTTTGCAAATATCAATCTCATATCTGCAGTGGCGATAGAAATGTTTGGAAGACGTTAGTTTGAAGGTTTGATCGGTTCACTTCAATTTTCTATACTTCTGCTTTCATGACCTACAACATTGTTAGATTTTCACACAAGTCTAATAAAGTAGGTCTAGAGATGACTACTGAAGTAAATAAATTGTTACATTTGGTCATTTATTCAGACAAATTGCCCAGTGTTACACATGTGAAAGGCAAATGTGATCTTTTTTACTAAAACTATGATTAGCAGTTAATTTGAAGACAAAATTAGTCATTCAGTTTTCATTCATTGGGATGACTATCAGATATAAGCAGCTACCCTGTTGTATTTAAAGAACAGGGATGGATCTACAAACACAGCATATTAAAATCAGGAAAAAAATGTTGTTGACCCTCATCAGGCTGAAAAAAACTCCAAAAACAGTTTGGACCCCACGAGTCACAATCAAGCTGCATAACAACTGAGGAATTCTTAAGACCATCAGTCAACAACAACAACAAAAAAAAACATTTCATGACCAAGGTGTGTAATATTCCGTTAACTCACAAAAGAACCCAGGGTAAGGTCTAAGCAAAGAACGGAATTTGTTATATTAACTAATGTTAACATTAATGTAAATACAAGTATACATTTTTGTCAAATTTTTTAACTGGGTTCTCTTTATCTATTTTTAGAACTTCTGTACACCATTATGACTTCTGAATCTGAAGATGTTTGTTATATTTATGCAGAAAACTCAAGTGTTTACAAACTTTCAAGGGCCGCTGTATGTATCCCCACATATACAAACTGCACTGCTTAGGGGATATTTTATCATTTGGAAGATCCCCACTTTTATTTATATTATATAAACAGTGCATATTATATGTACACAACAAGGAGCTAAAACGACTGACATGGAACAGGTGACACGTCTATGTTCCCTATGTGTGGTATGGGAGGTGAAAGTTAAAGTTTAACTGCACATTAACTTTAATGCAGGTTTATGTGGGACAGTGGTAGCCTAGCGGTTAAGGCACTGGACTCTGGACCAGAAGGTCCAGGGTTCAAATCCCACATGTGTTGGGAATACGACAGTTGGGTCCTTGAGCAAGGCCCTTAACCCACAATTGCTTGGATTGTAAGACCAACTTACAGAGTTGTAAGTCGCTCTGGATAAGGGCGCCTGCTAAATGCTGTAAATGTAATGGAATGTAAATGCAAGTGTGTTTAAGCAAAGGTATGCAAAAAGTGAGCATTTCCTTTGTATGATTGTTCTGCTTAAAGTGAAGTATACTATGCTGGGGGGATGTTCTCAAAAGGGCTTCTTTGATCACTTTAGTTGAATACTCCAATAGATATCAATTTGAACATATCATAATGTTCAAAACTGCTAAAAAATTTAAAACTATTGTGAATGAAAAAATTATTTAAGAGACTTTGGAAGTGGCGTGAGCTGATGTTATGCTCGAACTAGATGTAGAGAAAGTCTTCAATAAGGGAAACGGTTTCCTGGCGTCACCTAGTGTTTCTCAAAGAGTCCAGGCATCACAAACTGTAGCCTGTCAGTAAGACCCTCCATGATCCATTAAACTATAGGCCCCTTGGAAAATGCACTTGAGAAATCAACAAACATGATCCTGACAGCAGCATACACTCTGTGAAGCATCTTGGTCAGAACATCCTTCACCCCCATATTTTCCCTGATACACAAACTGCAGGGGGTTTCCTGATGGTCTATAACCAACGTCTGGGCTGTTTGAAAACCAGCCTCTCAAGGGTCATAGTGACATAGGATGAACAAAACTGGTCTGTAGTCCAAGACAATACAAGAGAACTTCCAGAGCTGAGATACTTTCTGCAGCTATAAGGAAAGAAAGAATTGGTGCTGTAACCCCTCACAGAACTGACTGGTATAGAAGTGTAGCACCCTTGGACTGGATCCAAGTATTTCCTGAAATATGAAGCTCCTGTAAGCAAAGGTGGTATCCTCAGTAGTTCAAGTTCCCTTTAACTACACAGAATCAATACTTCACTTCATACCTCACTAACACTGTTCTGCTGTATGTCACGCTCCAGTATGTAATGTATTTATTTAACCGCTCTGAATGCACCTCGTTGATCTTCTCCATATCTCCTGACATGCAAAGCCCTCTTTTTAATTCAGCAGATGCTTTTGATTTAATCAAAATACTCCCACCTGGAGCACAGAGTAAATCCCAGTCTGTTGTTATACTCCACTTACAGAGAACATTAGTAAATCCGGATGAAAGAGAACACAACTAATGTCTTTAATTATTACTATGAGTGCATTGGAATGTCCAGTACTCAGGTTACTCTTCACAGAATAAATCTGGTGTGTTGTGCATACAGTGTCAGAAAAGTGCAGGGCATAAAATCTCCTGTGCTATCCACCCACCTGTATTCTGAACATGCAGTGGGTGGAAAATTAGCTTTGTTATCAACACTCTTTAGGTCGAAGAAACCTGCTCAGGTTAAATTTGAACTTTGGACTATAAATGCCAAAGGAGCAATATATCTGTTTGCTTTTGTATATTACTTTATGCCACAATGTAAATAATACAAAATAAAAGGTTATAGGTTATAATAAAAAACTATAACAGTCAACAATATGAAAAAAGCAAGAAAGCAATAGATATTGGTGTATTTGGGAAGATATCATAGATTTTTAAACTTCGATCTTTAACAGCCTAGCTGTACTCATGGTAGTAAGTATGACTTTGGCTTTTGATGACTTGGTGTTGACCACAATCCCGAGGAAATGGAATCACAACACTCACATCAGTTTGGAACTCGGCAAAAGTCTTCCTGATGCCATCCTGGAGAAAAACAACAGCCTCGCGATCAGGGTTTTTCTCTGTCCTGACCTGCAGGCTTCGGCCCACAGTAAGAGACTGCAAGGAGAAGGAGGAGACGCCATGGGCATAGCTGGTAGTGAGGGTCGGAACACTAGGTGGAGTATCAACATGGATGGCACTGGGAAGAAAGACAAAAAATAATTGTCAAATCCTAAAGGAAGAGCTGACTGTGTAAATGTATGCAATTGGGAAAAGGTAGCATGGCGAGAAAAGTGATATTCATGGGGGTGAACGGCAGCATGTGAAACTGTACGAGAGTGCCACACATTGACTGTTCAGTAGGGTGTATGGACACCCAAGACTGATTGACTACAGGAAGTCACAAGTGGGGCACAGGTTCCACATAAACTAGTGGAAATGGTCAGAAGCTATAGATTTTTTAGGTTTCGCAGATGATCTCTCCTGATCCCTCCATACCAACTCATGTCATGGGGACAGCTTCACAGTGACCTCCTGCAATGGCTCAGTCCAACTCCAGCCAAATTCTACGATCCTCCATGAGCACAAACTTCTATCTCTGCACTATAGAGAGAATTCTGATGCGGTACATCAGAGCATGTTATGGCAGCTGATCCTCCACAAGAGCAAGGCTCCCCAGAGAGTTGTGAGAACTGCTAAACATATTACACGGGACACATTCCCAGCTCCAAAAGACATTTACAAATCACTGTGAAAAAAGCTCATCAGCTCACCAGAGACTGTAGCCATACAGGACACAACCTCTTCACCAAGCTTCCATTAGACATTACCAGTGGACATTACCAGTGCGTTCTGTCACCCTCTACCAGACTAACAGTTTCTATCCATACACAATGTTTTCTGTTATGAAATCAAGGGTTATTAAACCAGAATAACTGAACCTTTAATTTGCAGTTTGGCATGTTTATGCCTGCCACTGTTTAAATTCCATCCCGTCTGCACGGCATTCCATAGGGATTTATGTAGCACTGCACCGTGGAAAGCAGTACAGATGTGTGCATATTACACTGTTCACAAAATTAGAGAATATCACATTAAGGAATATTTCATTTTTATTTTTTGTGAGCAGCATACTTTTCATACAGTAGTGCATCTATTGTATAAGAGGTCAAACCATGCAAATACACCATGATAAAGGTTTTGCTCTTTTGGCATGTATTCAGTATGTTAGGAGAAAAAACATTTGTCCACTCGCATTTCAATTTGACACCAATTTTTCTACAGCACAACTTGTTCACTTGATCAGTGTTGCTAGGGGTGTTATTGGACCCACTTTAGTGGGGCACATTATCCAATAAAATGTTGCTATACCCTGCTAAAATCATGGCGGTAGAATGAAAAGAACATTTTATCCTGGATTGCTGGGCAGAACTATAGGATATGCACTACAAATTCACTACAGGCACTACACTTCCCATTATGCCCCAGCATATTACCAAACGTTTGTTTTGTATGTATTGATTATTGAACATCTGCAAATATACCTGGCGGATTGGCAATTAGTGGGGTACAGCTGTGCTCTATATTCTCTGTGTGCTCCAGTACAACAAGTAGTCTAGAAACACCCCTGGTGCTGCCACTTTTTTCATTATCTACCCCTAGCTTAAGTCAGCTGTAAATCATTAACTGTAGCTTATTTTGATTACTATATAATTTTGGTTATATTATAATTTTGGTTATATTATGTTAATTACCAGTGTCTTATTATATGGATTTCATTGTGCAATGACTGTGAAATATTGTCTACACAAGGCTTTCATTTCAACACTGATTAGATCCAGCAGTTTAACTACGGTTGCACCAAGCATTCATTAATAATGGAGTAGGATACATATGCAGAAAGAGTGAAGAAGCTTGGCTTCTCTGGACTCGAGAATTTCCTGGAGGATCATCCGCCATTTCTCGAACATGTAATGACTTTACAACAGTAAATGTAGAAGTTAAAAATAAATAAATAAATAAACACTACAACGGAAGTGCAATTTACAGCCCCATGAATAGCGTTTTTACTTTATACACTTACAAGCCTCAAATATGAACAGTGCAACTTCTCTAACATCCCATTACATGCACTCTTAGTACTTTATAGCTAATTATTTTAACTTGTAAAGGTTTAACGTGTATTATTTCTCACCAGTTTGGCTGAGAAGATAAAACAGGAGTCCAGGCTCTTTTGAGGAGTCGCGGGGTGTTGAAAAAAACGCCACCCTCCCGCACAGCTGCTCCAAACTTCAGCCACATTTTCCTTTTCCACAAAATGTTCTAACCCAGTACCTCTGTAGCAATATCACATGCACGACTGCCCACCATGTAAATAATGTAAAAAAATAAAAGCAAGCGATGCACTACTAACTGGACTATCGACTACCAACCCTACCGTATTTACACCGCTGTACTGCATATATCTACTCTAAACAACTCACTAACATCGTGTACTGGTTTCTAATGGTCACCGGGTACACGTTGTACAGATCTTTTTTTGGCCCATGGAGGGCGCTCTTACCTTCAACTAGCGGTTTTTCTTTATATACAGCGAATTTAAGGGGCATTCCAACATTTATGGGACTGTGGTAGCCTAGCGGTTAAGGTACTGGCCTCTGGGCCAGAAGGTCCAGGGTTCAAATCCCACCTCTGCCA
>JAVSBV010010881.1:0-12550 GCA_033117975.1 Parotocinclus spilosoma
AGTCAAGTCGAGTCTTTTATCAATGTTCATCAAGCAAGTCTCAAGTCCTTAAAATCGTGACTCGAGTCCCCCACCTCGGGTATACATACACAGACCACGTTATTAGGTACATGTTTCAACACGTGTTGTCTATTCTATCAGTTGCACTTAATAAAGAAGCACTTTGTAATTCTACAATTACAGACTGTAATCCATCTGTTTATTATTCCCCGCTCTTTTCTCTAATGGTCAGAGGTTCCACAGATCAGGTACCAATTGGGTGGTGGATCAATCTCAGCATCGCATTGACACTGATGTGGTGGTGGGTGTGATGGTGTGTTTACCTGGTGTGATTGGATCACACAACAGTGCTGCTGGAGTTTTTAAACACTCCTGGTGCTATCACTTTCATAGGTATCAGTACAAACATGTCACTTGATAAATAAGAAAATACAGTCGATTTCGGGACGCGATTGGTTTGGTTCTAATAACCGGCTGGTACGATTAAACGAACATGCCCTAACATATGTAACATATTAAATATTTATTAAACCTTTATTGTGCGATTTACACCTATAGCGAACGTACAAACAAGAACTACTGTTGCTTACTTTGTTCATTAAAAAATAAATTTGCAAACAAGTTTTTTTCGAAATGATCTACAACAATGTATAGGTACTCAGCATGCGAAGCATAATGCTGTAAAAACAAGTTCTTACTAAATTCCAGTCAATGTCTGATGCGTTCTCTTGACGGACTGCACTTGAACAAAATTACCACTGCATCTAACGCAGCAATGGGACTGCCTTCATTTCCCTCCTGCATAAAATAGCGGCGCAAAGTTTCAATGTATTTTCTAGCATCCTAGCAAGAAAGTGGTGGGCGTGTTCACCTCCTGTGTTTACCTTGTCAACACAACTTTTCAGATTCCCTGACCTTTGATAAATTAGAATTCTCCCGGGGAGCGCAGGAATCCTCCCATATCTCGTGACCCGCTTTATATCCGCTCTAAGTGGCAACTTGTGCCTTTGGTCTGATTAAACTGAATTTTGGTCCAAATAAGCTAATAACATTACACATATAATAGGATTTGTTTTGGTACTTTAGGATTCGGTCCAAATAAGCGGCTAGTCCGATTGGCCGGTGGTCCAGTTAACCGGATTTGACTGTACACCTTATCGAACTTGACGACTTGCTTCCGTTGGGCCAAGCTGTAGTTCCAAAACTCACAAGACAACTGTATGCACTGTCAATGATGAATAACGGTTAGAATGGTTAGCACTCAGATTGGTATGCTGTTATAAGGACACCACATACTCAGCAGTAGGTGTAATACAATATCTGTTTAATTCATATTTATTTATATAGTGCTTTTTACAAGAGAGCATTGTCTCAAAGCAACTTTACAATAATATATGATCTTAAAAGGCCAATCCCAAATTGAGCAAGCCCAGGGCGACAGCGAAAAGGAAAAAACCCCTGACAGCAGAAGGAAGAAACCTTGGGAGGACCAAGGCTCAAAAAGGGACCCATCCTCCATGGGTGGCTTAGTAGTAAATTGCATAATTACTTGAAAATATATTAAAGTAATAGTATAATTAAGTAAATAATATTATTAAAATAAATTAAAAATTAAATAAAATAGTTTGTTGGTTCAGAATAGATGGTATTGCCTTTGTTGTCCTTGCGCCTTAATGAGCCTTGGTTGTTCAAGTCTGTATGTCTGAGCATATTCACTCACACAATGACTATTAGAAATGCAGCTGCACTCATCTCTTTATTTAGCAGTTTTCTCTTCAATTGAGGGATAGCCGAGCTGCAAGTTGTTTTCGATGCAATACAGTTTTTTGCTGCATTCAAAGTTATTCAAAGTTACTTCAATTTCGTTGTGCAAGTACAATGTGCAATTATAATAAAGTTCATTTAGTTCAGTATAACCACACCCTCCACGGGTTCTGAGGAGTTCTCACTGGACCAACTGTGTGTAATACTGCTTTCAAATTATGTTTCAGTACATAAAAACCCACTGGGCATGAGTAACAATAATTATCATAAAATAAATCATTTGTATTCAAAGGTTATTCAGATTACTATTAATGCCTCTGATTGGAAAAATCAAAACCCCCAAAAAAACCTTTACTCTAACTGACTAATCAGTTGTCTATTCCTACATTTAACCAAAAGCAATAAAAAGACCTTACTCCTTCTAGCTCATCTGTGGTAATTTGCACATGGAGTGGAAAACAAATTCTAAATAAGATTATTAGCTGTCAGACACATTCAGTAATAAATGTGGGAAATGTAGCATCAGTGCGAGCTGAGAATCAATCATCTCTCCTCACTTCACCATGTCCCACAGGAATCAAACTCGACACACACCTATTTACGGACCACATCAACCAGAAAATCAGTCGATTTGCTCTCCTAACCTCCAAAAGACAGTGATACCAGGTAGTCGAGTTGCTCAATATCAGTGCAGCTCTGTCTTGGCCAATTAAATATAGTCGTTTTCTTCTAATATAGGAAAGAATGTGATTTATAACAGGTGCAGATGCAGGCAGCATTTCTCAATATGTGATGCACAAAAGGCACCTTGGGGAAGTTTATGATCCATGACAAGACATCCAGGATCATTTCAGATGTATGCATGTGTCACAGCATATTAACAACGGCCTCAGTCCAATGAAGACACCAGCACGCCTACCAGGGAAGATAATTTAATCATCTCCCTGCTGGGGCTCCCTCTGCTGCAGCAACTGCTAGTACTAAATACAAAGTGCCTCTGAAAGGCACTGTGGAGAGGAGGAACACTGTGGGGCTCCAAGTAAAAAGACAGTTATGGCAGTAACTGGGTACAGCTACAATTTATATTTGTTTGATTTGATCTGTTACAGAATAGCCGATAAAGGAAACGCTGGACATGAACCGTTTGATTCCTGAGCACATTTCATGGATTTTGAGTAGCTCATCATGAAATGCACCTTATACTGTTCCTATTACATATCATTTTATAGATATAGATTTTGGTGATGACCCATCATATTTTAAGTCTTGCCCACAAAGCAAACCATTTGGTCAGTCCTTCTCATGCAGTGTAGATGCTCTGCAAATGTTGGGCATGCTTAGTCAGGTTAGATGCTGGTAGACAGATGCTATTTGGACACATATTGTTGTTGCAATACATTCTGTTGTATCTGTGGCAAGTATACCCTTACGGCTCAAGGATGCTCCATGCCTGCACTTATTTGGAAGGAATATGAGCTCTATGTCAAATGTAAAGTTGGTGATAAAAACAAACCCTTCTCACAATTGCTGTGTAACAGGTGCAGTAATCCTGAGAGCTTGGCTTAGAGGAACTCACAGGTCAACACTATTTACAATGCAGATAATAAAGTGAGAGCAAAAGGATCATATGTGAGACTGTTACTTCTGTCTGACCAATGCATCTCATTTAGCTATTAAAACAATCATAGATAAACATGTTTTGAATTCTACAATCTATCTAAACCCATGAGACTGGGGCCACAGTAAATGTATGCTAATACAAAAAAAAACAAAAAAAACATGGTAGATGTACCAAAAATAATGTAGCAATTTTCTTTATGGTCATCCTTTGTTTCTGCACTGGCACTAATGAATTGTCCATGGCTATTGGTTTTTGTCCTGAAAGCTGTCCTGTTACACATTGTCATATGGTTGTCATATGTCCACCTTCCAGTACCCATTTACTATCTGGTACAAATAAAAGAACCCATAATAACATGGAACGGTTGTTCAGTACAGTACAAAAAATCAGACTTGGACAACATAATCTGTAGAATTTCTGCTAGTAATGCTATATTGGGATGCACAAAGTACTGTTGTTTACAGTGAATGGGATAACCATGCTAAACAGATACATTACATTAAAAAGAACTGGCTGCTCTGTAAGCATTTCGTTCCAGGGCAGAGAAATGTAGTGCATAAATCACTTGTCAGCCCAAAGATATTTCTGCCTCCTTTTCATATAAAACTAGGATAGATTAATATTTAGGAATAGCAATGAACAAAGAAGGTGATGGATTCAGACAAACGTTTCCAAGAATAACTGACAAGATTGAGCATGGCATTTTTGTGGCCCACAAATGAGACAGGTCCTCAATGACAAGGGCCAGAAAGAAGTTGCATGGGCTGATTGACAAAATAATGTAAGGAAGTTGTTGCCTGGAGATTGTGAGGTAGAAAATTATAAATACAATGAAACAAGTTTTGTCCGGACATAGGTACCAAGGGGCACCAGAACAAATGAAAGCCTGCTATAAACCATATAAACACTATAAACTCAATTAAATCAACACGTGTCAAAATCACAATGTCATTAAACATAAAACAATTTAATATCATTTCATGTTATTTCAATCAATTTTAATTATTATGCTTTATGATAATATCATATTTTTTTCCATGAAGCAAAACATTTGAAAAGGTGTTTTGTCTATTGAAATTTGTTTTGTTCCTGCTAAGGGATTTTCAGTATACTGATGGCTTTTTAACAGCTTTTATCTTCTGAAGTGTGTGTGTGTGTTTATGCATGCACTCTGCTGGCTGAATTGTCACTGTACTTATTTACACCATGAAAACCTGGTTACCAGTAATTACATTTAGCAGTAATGCCCTGATATTTGACTCATAGATCTAGTCTTTTATTTATTTACATAATAAGGTAGTTATTTCTCGAGTGTCACAGATTTAATACCACCGTCAGGGAGCTCTTACAAATGCTGCATTTCCACACTGAAGAGCAATTGCTTTATCACCTAGGAGACAAGCTTTGGTACTTTAACATTTCCCAAACACTTTTGGAATATCTTTAGAAGTTCCAAAATGTCTTAATGCCTAATGATACTGTATGAATTTTGGTACAAACACTGTGACAAAGAAGCATAGAATATTTCAGCTACGGTAATATTTTTACTAATTAAAAGAAAAATCAGTATTCACATGCAGCCTGCCTATTTCTATATTTTTGCCCATATGGTAAATGTAGAAAATGTTCTAAATTGTGGACAGATTTAAATGGTAGGGGATGTTATTAAAGATGGGGTACGTGAGATAAATCTGAACAAAACTGGCTTGGTATAGGGAAGTTGCACAGTTTGAGGGTTTGAGAAGTTTGATGTGTTTTCTGGTGTGTCTCTCTGGATTTTCTTTCACTGCCAAATACAAGCCAGTATGTAAATATGTTACTTTAAATTGGCACAAGCGTAGGTACTGTAAGTGTGGATGAGTTATTGAGTGAAAGATGCACTGTTTGGCCTGTGATCACCTGTCCCTCGTGCATCCCGTTTTAGGCTTAGGCGCAGGGTTAGGCCCTCACCAGTATTTCATGTTTAAAAAGAAACAAGACAAAAATGCATAATGTAAATGAAACTGTAAATGATTTGCCTCTCTTATAAACAGTGATTATGTAATTAATTGAATACTGCACTTTTTCTAATCAGTGTGACCAGGGGATTTGGTTCACTGCTGCTGCTGTCAATGGTGCGGAAAACGTATCCCTTTTAGCACAGAGCTCATTTTACATACAGAAAAATTATACACTGCAAGTCAAGACCCTCATTAGCCAGACCAGCTGCTCATATTCACCTCCAAATTAATCCAGATAAAGGAAGTTGCGGATGATAAGGTGACTGATGTTGAGGTGTTGCTCCATTTGTCTCTCAGCAGCAGAAATTAGAGACACTGCTCACAGGGGGTTCCTACAAAATCTGCTAAAAGTGACTGGGCCTGCTTCAACAATAATCTCCATAAGCTGTTCCTCCACAGTGATCACTCACAACTTTAGTGGGCAGCATGGTGGCTCCATGCCTCAGCACCGTCACCTCACAGCAAGAAGGTGTTGGGTTTAATCACAGGGTGAAGTGGCCTGGGCCCTTTCTTTGTAAAGTCTGCATGTTCTCCTTCTGCCTGTGTGGGTTTAATCCAGGTCTTTCAGTATCCTCCCACAGTCCAAAGTCATGCGTGTTAGGTTAATTGGCTACTCTAAAATGCCATTGACTTGAATGTGTGTGTGTGTGTGTGTGTGTGTGTGTGTGCATATATATATATATAGTCCTGATGTAACCCGGTTTATAGATATAAACTTGTGAGTGCCACTGACAATGGCGACATTAAATAAAACAACTTTGGTATATTCTATATATAAAAGACAAAAGTAATTTTGCAAGTAATCACGCATTCAGAAAAGGAAAAAGGATAATATGGTGAGGAATGCCATATGTTATAATCTAGTCTAATATCAAATTAATATTGTTTTGTGCTGTTGAAACCTTGTTTAGTACTATTTCATTACCATGTTGTTTTCTGTTAAACATTATCCATTGTGAAAATATTAAATGTTTAAAGCAAATTACTTGAAAATGTGATTGTCATTCATCTAAGTCAGACATGACAGTGCAGCAACTTTAAGATTCTCCTAGGCGCATCTCACCAGCAAAATGGCCCAGAGTACCTTAATTATTGAAGTAAATTAACCACATACAGTGGAAAACAGAAGCCTGTGAAGACTACTAAAAACCTACTTCTTGTTTAGATTTTTGTGAAAAGGGATTCATGCTACAGCAGGATAATGACACAAATCATACCTCAATGCTTTGCAACAACGTCTTGAAGACTATAGAAGGCCAAAGAATGCTGACTCTCATGGACTTTCTTACACAGCCACATGACCTAAAGATTACTGACAATTTATGGGAGCACTTGAAGACAGAGAAAGTCAAGTTTTCAATTACATATATGTCATTACAGTAAATGTTTTGCATTTTTTTCTCTTATTACTCAAAATGTTATACTTGTTTTGTTATTTGTAATGTAAAGTCTGTTACATAAAACGAGACATTTATTTGTATCTTTTTGAGCCACACTTTTATGATGGCATTTTGAAAATACATTCTGGTTTCAACTATAAAATTTAGCCAAGTTTTCTAGTGAGCTTTCTTAAATGAAAGTGTGATGGTCAGCAGGCTTTGATGTTAATTTATTGCTCCAGGGACCGTGGTTCCAGCCTTTCCTCCATGTTATCTATTTCTGCTCTGCCTGTCTATCCTCCATTTACTCTGTCTCCTGTTTGTACTCTGTTTCCTCTTGCCTCTTCATAATAAACCAGTATGAGAATTAGCCACTAACAGTGTGGTAATAATTGACTATTAAATCTGTTGTAAATATTTGCCGGTAATAGTGAAACCAGACTGAAAACATAAACTTTCCATTTCATATTCCAAAATATAAGCCATGAACATTTCTCAAATATCAACAGCCAACTTTGTGCAATGGACCAGAATAGCAATTGGCAAGTAAGGCAGATTTGCTGTAACTACGACTTTGATCAAATTTGATCAGATGTAATGTTATATCAGCAATTAATGTACAAGGGACACTGTACAGAATAATGTGGAGTAAAACAGGAAAACAAAATAAGTAGCATCAATCCTGGTGTTCTTCAGTAAAAGGAATTGCGCTCACTGGGCACTTTTTCAAAGTAGTAGTGTTTAAATCAACCAACAGAATAAGGAAAAATATGATCTTGTGCACCACAACTTCACAAGTTAAATGGAGCAAAATTAATACAGTGAGCAGCAGATCTGCAGTTGGAACTTTCTTGTTAGTGAGAGAGGTCAATGGAGAATGGCCAGACTGGTTTGAGCTTGCAAAAAGGCTACAGTAACTCAGATAACCACACTTTTATCTCAGTTGCAATTGCGGTGAGCAGAAAAGAACCTCAGATTGTACAACACATCAACACATCACATCAGGATGCAGTGGGCACAGGCTTAGCAAAACAGGACAGCTAAAGACTAGAAAAAAAAGTCTGGTCTAATGAATCTCGATTAATCCTAACAGCATGAATCTTTGGAGGGGATCTGCTTGATGGAGGTCATATACTGTAGTGGGAAATTGGTTTCTTGGCACATTAAGAACACTGACACCAATCATATGATCATATCACTATATTAATGCTGGGTAGGTCCTCTCTTTGCTCTCAAAAGACACCTCAGTTCTTCAAGGCATGGATTTTACAAGATGGTGGAAACATTTCTTTGAGATTCTGCTTCATTTTAAAATGGTTTCTGTAGAAATTTCAGGTGCACTTTTTTATACTACTATATAAATATATATATAATGCACATCTCAATCTGGTTTTATGAAAATTACAGTGGGTTCATCATTGACCTTCCCAGTCACTGGATCTGGATCCAACAGAACAAAGTGCACCTGAAATTTCTACACAAATCATTTTAAAATGGAGCATAATCTCAAAGGAATGTTTCCACCATCTTTTAAAATCCATGCCTTGAAGAACCGAGGTGTCTTTTGAGAGCAAAGAGAAGACCTACCCAGCATTACCATAGTGATCCTATTAAAGTTCTCGGTCAGTGTTTGTAGTTTATCGTTCTGTGGAAATGCCAAACTTCTCAACCTCTGCTCTGTTCTCATTTATCTTACAAACAACAATGGGACCTTTGGCATTAAAAGAGCCTTACTTATTTTTACCTCTGCAACACACCCTGTTATCTATGCAAAATGAATTTAGAACTAAACACATTAGATATATACACTAAATATGATATCATATATGAAGGTTTAACTCCACTTCCTAAAACAAAGGCACTGAAATGCATTATTGTGTTGATGAGTCATGCAGAATTCGTTTTCAAAGCAAGCAAAAGACTGATTTACAAAGTGCATGGTAGATGGCTGCACATGGATTTGATGACTCACTCTCAAGGGGACAATATAATGAATTTTACAGCAATTAAGTAGGTGTGCACGTTATGAAGCTGTGCAGCCAAAGGAACATTCAACATGATGAGTACATCATCATGCGCCATGTGTAATGCATTAAGCTCACTGGCTAGTTCAGGCTACGCAAGGTGCTATCAAGTCACAGGCCCATGACATTAAGTGCCATAGGAAGATACAAAAACATTAAGATCACCTGGTCTGCAATCATGTTATCATTATTGGGTAGGTGAAATCATGTCAAAATTACATCCACATAAACGCCTGATCCAAGGGTTTACCAGCAATACGTTGCCCAGAGCATCAGACTTATCAGACTCACAGTGAATCTGTGTAAACCGCATGTGAATGGCATGTACCCAGTCTTCCACCATGTTAAACTATTCACGGCTTAATGTATCAAGCAGGACTTGAATATACTAGTCAACCAATATGGCCACTATTCCGTGCTATGGCAAGCTGCTGGCTAAATCACCATGGCACACAATGAAATGAGCTGGTGGTGTAAACAGCAGCAGCCATGCAGAGCAGGGGTCAAGAAAGCAGATTCACTGCTTAAAATGTACCAGCACCAAAGGAAAATTAGATTTTGAATACCTGGAAACACCAATCCCCAGAGAAACTTTAATCTGAAACCCTCTCTTCTTAAGAGATTACACATTATTTTAAATACAAAAAAACATAAGCATGCAGTAAACATCGTGTCAGACAGCTCATAAATAACACCATAAATAACTAAGGCAAGGGCTCGTTATCATTAAAAGGCACTTAAAAGCAATTTCTCTCATTCACAATCGCTTTGCAGGGTTAGAAGGGTGCTCAAGTGTCCAGTCCATGTGGAATTTTAACCAAAACATGTCACAGACATTTCATAAAGACCACAGGGAACTTGTGAAAAATTGATATAGAATGTCATCATTAAAGTACTGAATTTGCCCGAGGCTCTATGTAGGCCATAAAATTAAGCAGATGAAAGGATTTATCAACTATAATTGCAACAAAATATAAAGCCATGACCTCGGTTTACACTAATACAAAGGAGATTGTTAGGGAATTAGCCACACATCTCAATCCACTTATGTGATACGGAGACACAGGCTAAAACTCTCCAACAGCTTGAATCACAGACATGATTTGGAGGATTGCAGTTAAAAAAGTGCACTTAAAATGATACAGCAGCAATACAGACACAAACAAGAAAGATTGTAGGTTTAACAGAATCCAAGTGATGACACAGGTTATACATTTTTCCACCTTTACCTAAAACTTGGGAATTACGTTACGCACAATTATTTTTTCACTGGTCCATAAACTGAGGGAGAGGGCATACTGTATGGATATTTTAGACAACTTTCTGGAAATAATGAGATCTCGGTGAGCACTTGAGGTTAGACAATGTTTTTCAGGGTTTTTTCCCCACTGTGTTATAGAATTTTATGGCTTTGCCTGTCCTCCATGATGGAATGTCCAGAGTTCTCCAAACACCACACTGTCACCTGAGGGGTTTTGATAAAAGTGGTCTTATGCAAGAGTTAGGACACTTAAGAACAGCTGCTCACCAAGAAATTATCGAAATTTTGTTTAAAGCTTGTCCATTGGGCTGGCAGCATGATGTTCCAAGTGGATAGCACTGTTGCCTCACAGCTTCACATCTGTGTGAAGTTTTTATGTTGCCTTCATGAAGGCGTGGGTTTTCTCTGGGTACTCTAGTTTCCTCCCATGTTGCAAAGATTATTATTACTTTTAATGTAATTATTATTACTATCATTTGGCCTCTTTAAATTAACCCAGTGTGAACGTTTTTAATGAGGGCAGTTGAAACTGTGCTTCTGTCATGGATACAGCCAATGCTGCTGACTAATAAAGTAAAAATAAATGCACTGACCACTGAGTGAGCTGCAATGCCCTGTGGAGGAGGTGAGCTCTGCATTTTAACCTCTCCATCCATTCTGGATTTAATACAAAATAAGCCATGCACTTCCAGCCCTGGTAGATTCTTACATAAACAATTCCCTTCATTCATCATCTAATGTTCTGCTCACAAAAATTAGAGGATATTATAGCATAAATAATGAAATATTTGCTAATTTTGAGCAGTGAGCAGTGTATAATGCAGTAAAGACCTGCTGGTAACAAACTTGGTGTTTAATTCAACATTGCCTTATGTAGTTTGCTCATAACTGTTTATATTCCATTAAGTACTTTACAGTAACACGTAAAACTCTTAATTATTAGATATGTTATAAAACATGTTTAATATAATCGGTATTTTCCATTAAAATGTAGCATTTTGGCAATCACAATGGTAAACCCTCTGTTAAAGAATAAGCTATTACATGTTGTGGTGCAGCAAAAAAAATACAAGGATTAAAACAATGTCAATCGAAACTGAAGTAATAGATGCATTCTGTTGAAATCTATTGTGTTCTCGTACAGCTGGGATGTCACACACAAGCTCTATGCAGCCAATGCACAGAGAAAAGAAAGCATAAAGCAGAGGTCAAGGTCAAGACCAGTCTGCAGGTCTGATCCTGGTCATCGAGTGCCTGACAGTGGATCACTCTTTTAATGGGGAAAATGTATTTTTGGGACCAAATGGAAATGAGCAGTAAAATGTAATTCACACAATTAATTATATTTTTTAACAGCATAATTTTTTAATTAATAAAATGAAGCACTTTTACTTGCCAGAGGGCCAGAGATCCTGCATGGAGTAAAGAAACAATATATAAAGAAACATTATTTGTAATATGGTGAAGTTACAGTTATTTTAATTACAATATTTGTAGATATTTGTATGTGGTTATTTACATAGTGTAATTGTACAGTATATTATACTAATAAGGTATATTAACTGTATTGTATTATTTACATTTTGCTGCAGTAAAGTCACAGACGATGGAAGTAAAAAATAACTTCATAAGTTTTTTTTATAATAACTTCCGTATTCAAAGCTCCCAAGTTTGCACTTTTTGGATAACCTTATGGAGAACATCTGCAAAATTAGTGCAAGCACCTATTGGGACTTCCAAGATTTATCTGGGTTTGGTGTGGGAGACAAACATTTTACCATGTAATAATATCACTGGGGTTGAAACAGCTTACCCAACTTATGAGTCATAAATATGTTTCTGCCAGCACAAAGCTGCAGCATTTACTGAGAACCAGACAGACATGTCTCTGAATCAGCAGTGAAAAGAAAATCAGTAGCCAAACAAAATTTAACACTGCTTTTATACTAATTACTTTTATACTACGTATTTCTAACCACATATATAATCTGTTTCTGTAAAAGTACAGCATCTTAGTCAGAGCTGCAGAGGGTGAAGAGTCCTGCTTTACGGTCTGACAGTGTCAACCTGGTAGAGCAAGGATGTGGTTGTCACGCGAGCGGAAAGATGGAGGATCCGGACGCAGCGTGCAGAAAATACCAGTGTTTATTGTCAAAATTGGCAGGCAAAGACAGCGTCAAAAAACAATCCAAGGTCGATACCGGGAAAACTCACAGTGACAAAAACAAAAGTGTTTCTGCCTTTTTGACAGAAAACGTCAAAAAGGCAGAAACAGAGGTCGGAACACGGTAGGTCAGCAATAACTGGATTGTGTTAGAGCGCATAGTAACGAGGTTGAGAGCCACGAGACTTAGCAATGAATGAATGGGAAGTAGGTGTATATACACTACCGTTCAAAAGTTTGGGGTCACCTAGACAATTTTTTGTTTTCCCTTAAATCTCATACTTTTATTTATCAAATGAGTTGCAAAATGAATAGAAATATAGTCCAGACATTGACA
>JAVSBV010010908.1:0-12547 GCA_033117975.1 Parotocinclus spilosoma
ACCTGTTTATAAACAGTTTAATACTCAGTACTGACCTGTTTATAAACAGTTTAATACTCAGTACTGACCTGTTTATATACAGTTTAATACTCAGTACTGACCTGTTTATAAACAGTTTAATACTCAGTACTCACCTGTTTATAAACAGTTTAATACTCAGTACTCACAGGTTTATAAACAGTTTAATACTCAGTACTCACCTGTTTATAAACAGTTTAATACTCAGTACTCACCGGTTTATAAACAGTTTAATAATCAGTACTCACCTGTTTATAAACAGAACCTCTGATTTAAAATCTTTACCTACAGTATACACCCTACACATATTTTAGGTACAAATTATAGAATCAGAACTGAACAAAATTGTTATAGTATTTTGCTGTGTTGCGGGGGCACCCCTAGTCTGATTAAACTACCCCCTGGACTCGACGGATTGCACATGGTGAGGTGGTACACAGACATAAATGGATGCCACAGCATTGTACAGTTTATATTTTATTAGTAAAGCAATGAATAAAACAACAAAGGTTGTTGCAGCACAGTGGATGATCCCCAACTGGCCTTTCTTCCCTCAGACAGCGTAATTCATGTCTACATGTGACACCCAACCCACCCAAAAGGGACCAGTGGGCATTGAACCTGGGTGCCCTCGTAGGTGGGTCTGGCATCATATTATATCAAGAGAACAGTTCTCATAAGCAGGGGCCATGCCAGAGATTTTGGGACCCGTGCAAATATCTAAATTTGAATACATTTTTAGGGCCCCTCTCAGTGGCAGGCCCTTCGGTGCTAAGTTTCCCCACCTTATGGCACCCTGTTTGTAAGGTGGGTTTATGATGGGACATGAAACATTCAGTCACTTAATTTAGTTTTTAAATAATTGAGAGACGTGTTTTGAAACTTTTTAATATACACGTTATTTTATTCGATTTTTATCTATACACTACATTTTCTCGTTTAAATTCCTTTCATCAGCAAAAGGATAACCAATTTAAATAGAAAGATTTGAACCTATTTTACTGTGATGGCTAAAAAAACGCTGATCATAAAGCGTGATCTAATTCATGTCAGGGACATGCGATTGATCAACTTGCGCCTTCATGGAGCCTCCCGAAATAGGGGTTAGTTCCAGGACGGTGTGTCAAAATGTTATTTATAAATAACTGATAAATATGCCTTAAGTGCCTGGTGTGCTATGGAAAGCGACTATAAAGATAAATCAGAAAAGTCCCGTGAATATGTTTAACGCGTTTGTAAGTTTGAGAGTGTGAGAATCCTGGCTCCCCCTATTTGGCGGTCAGATGGTTGATCCCGGGGGTTAGAGGAAGTTGTAGCAGCTGCCATGTTGAGCTGCGCCGCTTTGTTGTAGATTCTTGTAGGTTTTTTTCCTGCAGGATTTCTAAGTGTGGACATGGAGCCGAGCTGGAGTTCCTTCTTATTTCAGGTAAGGATGCTCTGGGCTTCTTTGAAAGCACACAGATTCTCGAGCAGTGGTTTGACTCGGCACGTTTAGGGGTTTAAGTTGGATTTTTGGAGATGTTTGATTTGAATCAGAGCGGCGCATTGAAAACAATGGTGCATCAGTCCGGGCTTCCAGCTGTGAGTCCGGGCATGGAGCTCCGAAAAAGCGGGATTTCTCCCATCTGATGCAAAATGCAGCTTTATTTCTGGTGAGAGTCGCTCGTTTAGATGCGTTTGAACCTCGGATATTTAAGTCAGCTTAACGTGGGTTCTGATTTATTCATCAGAAGCTCAAAAAGGCAGCGATCAAACCTAGAATCGCCCGTTTTTTTCTGCACGACTAGTTCCCTTGTACGAATTAACTATTTTTAAAGTATTAACACCATCGGTAGAAGCTGATTTAACAGCCTGGAACTTTAAGTTGTGAATCCCGTTGATGTATGAAGCAAGTTCAGCACTGCTAACTTTTTCCCTAGTGTTCGATCCTGTGAATCGATTCCGATTCCAGCGCCGTTTTTTCAGGATTTGACGGAGTCGATTCAAGAATCGATTCCACTCAATTCACGATTTATCGTAAAATATAATCGTGTGATTTTTTTTTAAACGGGCTCTGTTTACTCTTGTGTGAATAACAAAAGCATGTATTCAGTGTCGTAGCACACAGGGCAGCGTGCATAATTAATTTATTTAGGCTCCGTTTATTTGACTCGTTACTAAATCTTTTAAAATAAATGTTGCTATGAATAGTAATACACTTATTAGTACTGGGTATGTCTGTCGATCTTGGTTGAATTGACAGTATGAAGGTGTGATATTAATATTGGGAAACATTACATGACCATATACTTGTGCAAAAAAATAAGAGTACATCTGTGCGTCAAATCATTTGTGTAGAATCGACTCTGAATCGTTAGACTAGACTCTGTATTGTTATTTATTAGGTTGGAGAATCGAGTTTGGAGTCGACTCCTGACTCGTATTTGCAATGTTAAAGCAGGATCGGTCATGCGTATAAAATGCTGTTTTTTAATTGAAATTATCAGCCTAAATGTCTTAAAAATAGTATATTAGTACACTGCAATTACAGATTTTAGCAGCTGCTAATCCTTTGTGTGTTATTAGTTTATTTATAAACGTCCGATCCAAGTTAAAAATAGACACCAAACACTGGTTGAGGTTAAACATCGCAAAAGTTGACATTTTTCTAAATTATACTGCATGCAATGACGTTAAAGTCGTAAAGGGTGTAAAACTAGGCTTTAAGTTCATATGTTTTGTTTTACTACGAGGCAAAATGTGTAGAAGGAACCTAATTTGATAGTTATTAAATCAGTCTCATTTTATTTGATCCGTAAAATATCGTTATAAACCAAATTGTTGCTTGGGAACAATAAAATATTTGCACATAGCTAATGTTTACAATCTTCCTGTGAAATATTCACTCGTTTCCACTTGTATGTTAATTCTGTGGTTTATTAGCCACATGCTAATTCGCTTCAGGTTAACAACACGGCGTTGGTTGCAAATGTTAAAACGAAGTTGTGGTTAAACTTTTATTGGACCACATTTTCACTACAAGCGGACGTTTGTTCATTTTGAAGAACTAGTTTGCGGTTTCTTTGACCACTTGTGTCTAAATTGTCTGTAATAATACCGTAGTGCTACAAGTTAGCCAGAAGCTAATGCATGTGCAACCGATGTGTGTGTGGAAGAATTATAATCAGATTACTGCAGATAAATAATCAACATGTTTACTTTTATTTAAGTATAATTTAGCCCCGCTCTAAATTATTCAGTACACATATTTCCCTTATTGTTTCTACATGTATTAAAGCTTTTATTAAACTTTCCAGTAATAAGGTTCTAACGTGGAGTAGCTAATTAGCTTGGTTATTTGGTGTGCACAGTTAAGACCGATTAAAGAGAATTTTCTTCTGGATTGTTTTAAACTGGTTGGTTGATTTATTTATTACTTCATCAGCATGGCTCAAACACAGATTAATTGCAAAGTAGAGCCAAATAACTTAACATCTGGGTAAGGAAATTACTGCTTTATCACAATTCTAGTAATACTCCAGTTTGTTTTTGACTGTGCTGTTTACACTGGCACTTTTGAAACTGGATAATAAACAGAATATTCTTCCCAAAAGCAAATAACATGGAGATAAGATGGTAAACTTACTCAAATAAGCTTATTATTGTGATTATGAACACACCGGTTGTGTTAAACCTCGGTGGCTTCATGATCACTTGTAGTGTGAATGCTACTGGTGAAATCAGATATTATATTATTAGTGTTAAATGGTGTGTAAATCTAAAGCACCAAACTGCCAGAATTGAACGTTTTTATGATATGACTGCAACAAAAATTGTACTGTGAATGTAAACGCACACAGTATGAAATTGTAGCAACGCAAAAGCATTTACAAAACATAAATATTCTAAGATGGAGTAAGATGCATGCTACAGTTCTGCTCCCTAACTAGTTTGTTACTGTGTAGGTTTTACCGTTACATTCTCAGTCCTTAATTTAGTCTGAGGTTTTTGCTTTAAACTGTGAGCGAGAATTCCCTGCAGATGTTTGGAACTATTTAGGATTTCCGTATCTCGGTATAACATCAGCCCTCTCTCTGTGGACTCGGTGATGCACAGGAATAGAATTTTCCAAAGATGCTTAAGGATCTTTGCCAGGGCTGACTCAGAGGGTACTCACTGTCCCCGCTCCAGCTACTTTAGGAAGGCATGTTAGGAAATAGTGCAGCGTGTTACATGGTGTTGGTTACAAGTGAGTGTGATTTAAGCTGCAGTTTATCCCGTAGAACGACTAAATCGGTTTCTCCTTCCATGGTCTTAAGTTCTCTTTAACCCTCGGGTTAATGTTAATTACAAATACAGTTTTGATTCGCTTTTACAAAATAGTTCCAAAGGGAAATGGTTGGAGTCTTTCTCTTGTTATTTAGAGTAACAAATCTAATTTAATTTCACATACTACTTGTAGTGCGTTTCATACAAAATGCCACTTACCAAAACTACTTAATGTGATCAGTCGCTAAAAATGGCCTGCACAGCTACTGCCAAAATACTTGTAAAAGCGGGTGAACTAAGTAAGAAAAGGTACCAAATAATTTTCTGGTTAGTGTGGCGATTTAGTGCAAAAATCACCAAAAAACATCTGCCAAAGAGCTCAGCAAATACTTAATAAGGGCCAACATTCCAATAACAAACTTCATGAAATAATTTTATGACGTGATGGCAGCTCAACATTGGGTGCTTTCACACCCGAGGAAGTTCTTAGAACTGTTGGCGCCCCCTTTGTTGCGTGTTCACACCACAGGAGCCAGGGATGATTGTAGTTCTTGGTGTACAGACTTTTTAGCTCCTACTTTAAGATCTCAGATGTTAGAGAACTGGTACGAGTTTGCAGTTACGAGTCCAAACCTAGGGACGCCTTTTTGAGAGCAACGGCCATGGTGAAATGGATTTGTGCACCGGTGATTATGTGAACAACTAATCTAACACTAAAAGTGAAGCCGGACGAGAGTCGTTTAGGTGAAATTTGCGTGGCATCACTTCAGTGTCACACAACGTTCCTTCTGGTGGCGCGAATGCTTTCTGCTTGGCTCTTGTGACCGGTTATCTGTGTATTGTCTTGCTACCCCTTTTCACCCTCCTCTTGTGTCTTGTTCCCCACATTACAAATGGTATTGACCTGAAATGACCTGTTTGGGCAAATCTGACATTGTAATTGAAGAAAAAGAAAATGTATTACTTCTAAAATAGTTGGGTTTTGCTATTTGTTTTTAGGTTTGCTAAAATTCATGTCTGTATTCTTGATTTCCTTCCATTCTCACCTATGCCTTACTCAGCCTTAAACCAGTGATTGGGATTGATTCTTCTTACCTGTCTCCCATTCGCGTAATCACAGTCATGTAATTTCTGTATTCATGGAGGAATTTGATGTGCAGGTTGTCACCCTGGGCAAATTTTTTTTTTTTTTCCCTCCTGTTGCGCTTCTGTACTGATGTTTTAAACCGTCCCCCACAGTAGCTGTCTGAATGGCTTCCTCTGGTAACGGATCATCTTCTGTTCTCTGCTCACAGGTTTTATATTAATGCTCAAATTCAGAATTTATTACTACAGGACTGGCTTAATGGTTGAATCTGTGAATTACTAATTGGTAGGTTGGTAGCTAATGTGCTCAGGTTGGGCTGAACCTCTTTAGGAGATCAGGAAAATATAACGAGTCGTGTAGGGTATGACCGCCCGATGCTTGGTTCCTGGCGTTCATGTGGCTGCTAATTTGAGACGAAGCACCTAATAAAAACATTGTTGCATTCCGAGTGCACCCCTTCATGGCCCTGAAAGCTTACCGGACCTGAAATGTTTGCCAGATACCACAGGCTAGCTTGTTAATGAGTCCCAGGGGGGAGGGGGGGGGCAATATTGGGCAGGTGGTTGTAACGTTAAGGCTGATCGGTGTAACCGAAGATCCAAGAACTTGTAGAGTACTGGTTTTAGGTTCTTAAAGTCATTTGAAACGTGTTCCAGTTTGGAAGAAGACAATATTAGCTCATGTTAGCACAACCAAGGTGAGCTCGAACCTGTTTGATTGCTCTTAATCTGAACCCTAACAAGCCTGGTCATGACTTTCTCTCGCATGCGCTTTCCTCTGAACAATAAACGCCGTGATTGAAGTTCAAGTGCGCTCCCCAAGGCCAAGCTTCTTCCACGACGCGGTTCGGCTTTGAAGTGGTTGCTCTACTCGTGACGGGTTGGAGCTGCCGTGTGCCAGCATGGGGTGGAAGTGCAGCTGCTACCTGCTAATTGGTGCGAGTCGACTGACAGCCAGACTTTAAGCAGTCAGGACAGACCTTGTAGGTCTGCTGCTCCGGGATCGCTCTGAGAAAGTTCAAACTGGGGATTGCTCGTAGATTAAGGCTCGTTACTGATTTGTGAACGTGTGCAAGGTGTCAAAGAGGAGCTCAGACTTTGGCATCGTTGCAGGCGTGCGATTTGTTGCAGACGTTTGCAAATAAAAAAAAAAAAAAAAAAGTGTAAGCAAGTGCTTGCTCGCTCCTGAGTTTGGACCCAGACACACAAACAACTTAAGAGCTATTGGTTAATTAATGACTTAAATGCTCTCCTAAAGGCGGGCGTTAACGGTGAAGTGTCAGCACCACCGCTGTGTATCGTTGTGTTTATGTAGAACGATAAAGATCTCTGTGCTTATTGTGTACTTTTATTCAAGCTGACTTGAGTGATTTAATTACATAAAAATGTAACGAGATCACAACCTATATGCAAACTAAACGTTTCCCGTCCTAATGCAATAGGCAATACTTACATTTGAAGCTTTTTTTAGATTTAGAAACTCTTCCAGCCGAGCTGTGACTGATCCTAGAGATCGGTAGAAGTCAACAGTGCACAGTGGCAAGCTCAGGATGGGCTATACTGCTTTAGGAGGTCATAAAGATGTTTCAGAGCTGAGCCACGTAGAGATTTGGGACGTTCAGCAGACGCCCTCACCCAGACCCCTTTCTCCTATCCCAAACAATCGGGAGTTAAGGATCCAATGCTTGGTAGAAGTGGAATTTAAACCCTGGATCTTCTGGTTCACAGTCCAGGACTTTAAATAACAGTCCCTACTGGATCAGAGTGGCTTCATTTGGAGTGTGATCTTTTATCTTTGGAAGTCTGAGATGGGAAACAAGAGGACAGGTTGACCTACAGTAAGGCTTGCCAGACGTACGCCCATGCACACCGTTCCCGTTCCTTTTTATTTCTGAACTTTGACCAGTGCAGAGCAGTACGTTTTAGTGTATACGGTCCTAAAACTTACGATTTAAAAGTGTAAACAAAATGTTCTATTGCAGCATGACCACACCTTGAATTCCTTTTTTGTTTCTGAACACCTACAGCTAAAACTAACGCGCTTTTCCCGACAAGTCTATGGGCAGGACTGCGCCCTCTGGTGTTAACAAGTGCAATTAAATCAGACGGCGTAATAAACAAGAACGCAGGATCCACGGTGCGCGTCGTCCAGCGTCCGTGCCGCGATGCCCCCGATCTGTCGGCTGGAACGAGAACTAATCTCCGTTTGGTTCCTATTTATACGTAGTCTCCCTCATAAAAGGTTTGGTCGCTGCGCTATGGCTACTTGCTTTAAGACAATCGGCCGAAAAGCTCTGTCGCATCGCGTCCAGTTGCGTTCCATCTAGTAAGACCTGGAACACCCCTAATGTGCCAGTTCATGCTCCGCCCTGGAGAAGCAAGCGGCCACCGAGCTCCGACCCCGTGAATGGAGCCCTGTGATGAGAAGCAGTGGAGCAAATGTGGTTTTTCAGAGAATGAGAGTGAGGGAGAGAGGGAGAATTTCATTTGGTGGCCTTTTCATGTGAATGGTGAAGCACAGCAGGCTTTGTGCGAGTGCTGCGAGAGTGGAAATACATGTAATCCCTTTATTACTCAGCTGAACTGAAGCGAGGACGCCGAGCAGACGGATGTCCGTGTGACAAACCCAGAAGTACCAGCAGCACTGATTCATGCTTTTCCCGCCAAGAGCAGGAGGCTCATATGGAATCGGGTTCCCAAAAGGGACTTTGAGTCATCGAGTTAAACTCCAAAGAACAGTAAAATCCAATCAGGTTCCCTTTTATAGAAAAGATTAGTACCATTTAAAAAAAAAAAAAAACAAATTCATTTACATTTACGAAATTTCGCAGACGTTCTTATCCAGAGCGACTTACAACTGATATGTTCTTATAATTCAAGCAATTGGGGATTAATCGGCCTTGCTTAAGGACCCAACTGTGGCTGAGGTGGGATTTGATTCCAGGACTTTCAGGTCCAGTGTCCAGTGCCTTAACCGCTAGGCTACCACAGTCCTAAATTCAGGCTTTGTAGTGCCTCGAGAGTTGAAATCTTTAAAAAGGTTTTAGTAACAAACACGCCGGTTCGGACGTCCCACCTGCAGATGTGCATCGTCTTATTCCCGACCGTCAGTCAGGGCTCAGAGCCGAGACGCAGACGTGCACGATCTTGTTTCTCGAGAAGAATATTGCCTTTGATAGAACGCATCAAAAAAAAAAAAAAAAAAGCTGCTGGTTGGAAGCCAGGCTCTGCCAGTGGGAAACAGGAAGTCGATTAATGAGTCAGTCAATGAAGCAACATTTATTCAAGATGAGCTCACTGTGGTTATAGTGTGAGAAAGCCGATACAAATAAAAGTCTAAAAATGCAGATCATACAGTCTGCTCTCTCTCACCCGATGCCGCCAGCCTTCCTTTGTGTCCTGTGTGTGTGTGTGTGTGTGTGTGTGTGTGTGTTGGTTTTTTCCCCCTGTTGAACACACATTCCACTTTTCTCTTGTTTCTTTTCAAATTCAAATTTACACCAGTTTTTGCTGGAAAATGAATTAGCATGCGTTCAGTCTAGCCCCTATTGTGAAGGAGCCGCTCCGAAAAAAAAACAAAAAAACTGCTGCCTCTCGAGCCGGGCTTCACCCGAGACGTTATTTACGTTTAAGTGACCTCAGCCTTCAGTGCCGATTTGGATCAAAACTGTCAGAGCGGCGTGAAGGCGCAGCGAGCCGCCTCGCAGACACGTACAGTGCAGACGTCTAGCCCCAAACCCAGACCCGAAATCACGTCTCGTACAAAAAGAGCACGCTTTTAAAACAACTGTTCGGTTTAAATGAAGTGTTAATATCAGATATCTGGGACTGAGGGTAACCGACTGGACTGTTGCCCAGAGGAACCTCAAGTCCAAGCAAGACCTCTAATGGTAGCAGAGTAAGCCGATCTGGATGGGGGTCAACTCTGACTGCTCGAAGACGTTTATAAAACTGAGCATGCAAGTGTCTCTGTTTCTGTGGTCTAAAACCAGGGACTCCTGGAGGTTAGGAATAATGAGAATAGTTTGTCCGAGAACTTGGGTTGGATGATGTGACTCTATGACTTTAAGAAATATACTTAATCACTGTACACTCTAAAACCCAGTTCCTAAGAATAAACTTTAGTTTGTTTAATATTTTTTAGCTTTTTTCAGGTTTTAAATTCATTGAAATTAGGTTTTTTATCCAAAACGGTGTGCTTGATTCAAATCAATGAAGTTAAAAAGGAGTGAACAAACGGAGACAAAATACAGACACCGCCAGAATCACGGTCTGCATGGTTGGGTTTCAGTGCTGGACGTGGCTCGTCCTCGCTCGCTCTCAGGTTGGATGCTTTCGAAAGGATGCAAGTTCGGCAAAATACGGGACCACACGAGTCAGCTGTCTGCACAAGGCATGCAATAGGCAAGGTACCAACACAAAAACACACTCGGCAAGCCTTTGTGAAATCATTCTGCAAAACAAAGATGCCTCGGACAAGAAGCGTGACGGCTGTGGAGACGTAAAGCACCAGAAAAGTATCGTCTGATTATCGTTATCGACGAAAACCCAGAAGAAATCGAGATCCCATTTTTTTTCTGTCCTCTTTCTTTATGACTGATTTTAGGTTTCACCCTGTTAACAAGTCGCCACCTAATAAAGAGAGTGACCTCAGTGACGGAGCATTAATGCGTAAACATCACGTCCAGTGGTACAGTCCAGGCAGGTGTGCAGACAGTAGGGGTGGTGGGCGGTGATGAGTCCACCCCTCCCTCCACCAGCCAGGCTGACTATACACACATTAAGTTCCCAGGTCCCCCTGCATCTGCGAGGCGGACCTCGGCATCTCACCAAGGGGTGTGCGTGTGGAGTAATGCAGCGCCTGGCCCTGAATAGGGGAACCAAATCAGCAAGGACTCCCATACAAAGACCCCCCGCCAGGGCTGAGTGCATCGCTGCACGGATTTGGGGGGAGGCAACAATGGGGCAGATGAAATAAGGAGGAGAATGTGGAATTCATTTTTCTTCTCTCCTTTCTGCTCCCGCCTCTGTCTCGGTCCCCGCCGAGTCCGGCCCCGTCGGATGGATGGCTGAGCCTGAATGCTAAGGGTCAGGTGTTTAACCCTGGGCTTTTGCCGTTGCGGAAGAGCAAACGCTCATCTTAATTGCGGCGCCCTGCTTTCCCAGCGTCCTCGGGTGTAACTTTTACAAGCGAAAGATCGCGTTCTTCAGGCTTAGACGATGAGTTTGTGGAACTGTCACTTTATTGAAATTTGGTAACAGTTTTTGTCGGTAAGGTCTGGACTAGACCACAGCTTTTCCTGGTGAACTGGGTGTCCGGATATTTTTGCATTGCCCAAAACGACTTGCTGTGGAATAAACAACGAGGCAAAATAAAAATGTATGGCCTGATTATACGCTTGAGGGTTGTTTTAATGATTGTGTTTCGACGTAATAACTTGTGGGAGTTTTATTTCTTAAAATATCGCCCCGACCAGTCAGAACGCGGGGGGGGTGGTGGTTTTTGAACGCAGCTGTGTTTACCTCTTAGCAGTTTTTTCTGTAATTAGACTGATAGCTGAGCTGCTTGCTTCCAGAACAAAGAGCGTTTTTATAATAACCACGCCGTTATTATAGTAGCCACGCCCGCACCGCGTTCGGCTTGGTTGCGGCGCAGAACTGGTCTTCTCTAATACGGCCCTCGGGTGAAATTTTAATAAATTAAACCTCCATCGTGATAAAACTCGATCCCTATGAGCAGCGATTTCCAATTTGAAGTCTGTTGTTTCTGGAGAAGGTGAAATGATTCCTCGGCCCCAACAGCCTTAAAATTACTTTTCCTATACAGTCGAATCCGGTTAATGGGACCACATTGGGACGCGATCATTTTGGTCCTAATAACCGGCTGGTCCGATTAAACGAACATGGACGTTCTACATAACATATTAAATGTTTATTAAACCTTTATTGTACGATTTACACGTATAGCGAACGTACAAACAAGAACTACTGTTACTTACCAACTTTGTTTGTTGAAAAATAAATTTGCAACCAAGTTTTTGGAAACGATCTACAACACAATGTATAGGTACTCAGCATGCAAAGTGATAATACTGTAAAAAAACAAGTTCTTACTCAACTCCAGTCAACGTTTGAGGAACTTATCCAGTGTGATCTGACGCGCTTTTGCTGTGGCTAAGTGGGACATGGGACTTCACACAGAAAGGACCCAGGCGGCTCCGCCCTGGGACTGAACCCGGGACCTTCTTGCTGTGAGGCAGCGGTGCCACCTGAGTGTAACGAGTGTAAAAACTCCTGTTAGACAGAAACCTACTTGCCGGCTTGCTTTCGCTTTCGCTTTCGCTTTGCTTTGCTTTTGCATTGGACTTTATCAACATGTCTTTGGAGGACGCTCTGATCTATGTCAGATAAATTAGGCCCTTTCCTAGGCTTCGTGACAGTGGGCTGATGAGAAGCAAAGAGTAGCTGTTCCACTATGCATAAAACATAACAAGGTCCGACCTGTAATTGCCTGCTCAGTAAGAGATGCAGCGATATTTCAAACTCTATCCCAGATCTCAGTAGGAAGAGGCAGGAAGAGTGAGATCGAGCATAAGGTAATTGGACTTGCCGTGTAGCTCGAGGCGCTGCCCTCTTCCACATCTTAACAAGTCCAGTGTCTGTGAACGTCATGAATTCCCTTCAGCTTTTAGCTTTAACTATTCGAAAAATCCTCGCGTCCCTAAATAAAAAAACGGAAATCATTTCAACCATCGAATCAAATCTGCACGCCATCGTGTGTTCAGCATCGAGACTTCCATGCTGAGATTGTATGTACATAAAAAACTGACCTGAAACTCTACAATAAATGAATAAATGGGATACTTTGGAAATAACTGGCAGTAATTCAAAATTTTGGTTTTTGAAAAATATTAGTAGAAAAAATATATCGCGGATTTTCGCTGTTTCGCGGGTTTTTGCTGAACTCGATCTGCACATGCGTAAATACATATACATGTATTTAATGAACTTTTACATTAAAACATCACAAAATGTATAAAAAGATATCAAAAATATTAATTCTCACCATAAAGGAATGTTATAAATCACAAAATATTAGGATTTACAGTAAATACAGCATTTACTCAGAGGATGAATACTCACCAAAAACGAGAAGTAACACTAGAGCATCGGCCGCCTGAGTCGCTACTTGCCG
>JAVSBV010010919.1:0-12547 GCA_033117975.1 Parotocinclus spilosoma
TCACAACACCTTAAACACCAAGACTGCTACGTTACAACACTTTAAACACCAGGACTCCTACATCACAACACCTTAAACACCAGAGCTGTTACATCACAACACCTTAAACACCAAGACTGCTACGTTACAACACTTTAAACACCAGGACTCCTAC
Organism: Parotocinclus spilosoma; assembly: GCA_033117975.1. Taxonomy (NCBI): domain Eukaryota; kingdom Metazoa; phylum Chordata; class Actinopteri; order Siluriformes; family Loricariidae; genus Parotocinclus; species Parotocinclus spilosoma. Next base: position 155 of record JAVSBV010010919.1, read on the forward strand.
ATCACAACACCTTAAAGAACAGAGTTGCTACATCACAACACCTTAAACACCAGGACTGTTACATCACAACACTATAAACACCAACACGTCTATGTTACAACACCTTAAACACCAGGACTGCTACATCACAACACCTTAAACAACAGGACGGTTACATCACAACACCTTAAACACCAGGACTGCTACATCACAACACCATAAACACCAGGACTTCTACATCAAAGCAAATCACATACAAAAAACAAGCAAGACATATTATTTTAAAATATCCATCTGTGTGTGTGTGTGTGTTTAGGTGATCACAGCATTGGGCCAGACCTGGCACCCTGAGCACTTTGTGTGTGTTGTATGCAAGGAGGAAATCGGCACTAAGGGTTTCTTTGAGCGAGATGGGAAGCCGTACTGCGAGTCTGATTACCAGAACCTGTACTCACCCCGCTGTTCTTACTGCCAGGGCCCCATCCTACAGGTAATACCACCCTTTATATCACCCCAATTCACCCCTAATACTCCCTACACACAATACACCTTCAAGGCTCCATTATGCATGTAATACCAACCTAATACCACCATAACACATCTAACACACCCCACCCCAGAAAACACCTAAACCTGCTGTGCTTACTGCCAGGGTCCAATACTGCACATAACACACACACACAACACACAGTAAACCTCCAGAGCCCCATCCTGCAGGTAATACCTTCCCTAATTTGCTCCCATACACCTCTACACACCCACCTACACCCCAGCAGTCAACCCACTGTATCTATTGCCAGGGTCCAACACTGCGGGTAATACTAGTCGTAGTTCTACGAGTTCTACTAGTTCTCAGAACGCCTATATACAGACAAACAACACACATGTAACACACACTCCACACACAACACACCATAAACACGAGAACCCAACTCACACTACAAACACACCTGGCAGATGGCAAGAGTATTCTTGTGAATGTTCGCACAGAGTGTAAAGTGCTTGGCTGACGTGTGTGTGTGTGTGTGTGTGTGTGTGTTAATTGCAGAACATCCTGACAGCAATGGACCGTACGTGGCACCCAGAACACTTCTTCTGCACTCACTGCGGGGAGCGATTCGGAAACGATGGTACGAACCATAACACAAGCTACCACAAAACACAACACAATGCATTGTACATACTAGTACATTCTGACAAAAGCACATTAAACTAACTGAACTGTGTGTGCAGGATTTATGGAGCGTGAGGGGAAGCCATACTGCACTACAGATTTTTACCGTCTGTTTGCACCAAAGTGTTCAGGCTGTGGCGAGCCAGTGAGGGAGAACTACCTCACAGCGGCTAATGGCACCTGGCACCCTGACTGCTTCGTCTGCGCTGTGAGAGAGAGAGACACACACACACACACACACACACACACACACACACACATTCTTTCTATTTTACTATCCTGCTGGGGACTTTCAATTGACATATTGATTACTGTAGTTACACCTACACCTTAGTTACCTCATGGAAACCTTAGTGTGTGTGTATAGGTGTGTGAGTGTGTGTGCCTTGTATAGGGTTGTTCTTGCCTTGCGTCCTGTTACGGACTAGGCACCGATTTTCTGGTTACCCTGACCAAGGATTAAGCAGATAGGAAAATGAAAGAAGAATGAACATGAGCAGCAAACAAAAAATGACACAAATGGCAATAATGACTGTAACGTTGAAATAGATAATAATGATAATATCTGAAAAGTAAGAACGACAACAACAACAACAAATAATAACAGTAAAAATAACCAAAAAAACCCCAGTACCTTCATAATTACTTATACTTATACTTATAATTACAAGAAATAATAACAGTGAAAATAACCAAAACCCCTTCATAATAACTAAGTACAATAAATTATTAATAATATAATAAAAATTAAATAAAAGTAAAACAAAAAAGCAATAATGACATACATGAGAAAACATAAACAAATACAGTGAATACAATAGAGTAATATAAAAAATATGGAAGAGGCACTAAGGTGTGCAAACATTGTAGGTGCTTCGATGGCACCCCCTTATGACTCTGTTCTGTGTTCTTTCGGGGACCGGGGCCAGAGCCCATGCAGCCCTGACCAGAACAAAATGTGGTTAAAAAATAAAACAAATAATAAATACAAAATCTATAGCAAAAAACAAGAAAAGTGAATGCTGAACAAAAGCATTATATCTATTAATTAATAGGATTAATATTATTTAATTAATTCTAATTATTATCTATTTAATAAATAATTGTTGATATTAAGTAAATTATTGCTGTCTCCTGCTGGGACAGCCAACCTCGCCTCATACATGCCCAATTGTGTCAGTGCGTTGCCCAGCCAGAGGCTTGAAATCGGATCTCCATGATGATGGGCTAGTGAATGAAACCAGCAGATCATTAATGTACTTTAGTTTTACTCTGCCATCATTCTCATTGCCTCTGCATCTCTTTCTTTGCAGGACTGTCTAAAGCCCTTTCAGGACGGCTGCTTTCTGGAGATGGAAGGTCGCCCCTTGTGTTCGCTGCATTACCACACCAGGATGGGGACACTGTGTGCCTCCTGTTCCACCCCCATCACGGGCCGCTGTATCTCTGCCATGCAGCGCCGCTTCCACCCCGAGCATTTTGTGTGCGCCTTTTGCTTACGCCAGCTCTCTCAGGGTGTGTTTAAAGAGCAGGGGGGCAAACCCTATTGTGATGCCTGCCATTCTAAGCTCTTTGTTTAACCCACCAACTTTCCTCACTCACTTCACATGTAGTCCAAAGTCAAGGGACGTGCAAAGGGTTTAATCTAAGTAATTAAATGCTGACTTGCTCTGGTTTAAATATACTGCGTTTAGTGCTATTTGGGTGCAACGAAGAAATATCTGAAGCCAACTTTATGTATACGTTTGGGCACCTTTTTTTGCTCTGAACAAAAAAAAAAACATTTGCAGGAGATAAACTTGAATACCACCTATTGCTGCATATTTTAAATAATAGAAATTTTCAATTTGTCGTGTTTAAAGTATGAGAATATTTCTTGACATATTCATGTAAATTAGGAGTTCCCCTGGTTGGCAACACATGAAACGACTGACTCAACTCCCACGCGGAGGAATGCAGAGACTGCATGTGAAAGCACATCCAGGGAAAGACCATTTGGGGAAAACCAGAGACACACCAACCAGAAATCGAACAGAGGCGTACCCATGGGAAAACACCAACTGGACTGAAGACCTAACACTAGGGAAACACAAACCAGAGACTGAACAAAGATTTACCCCTCAGAAACACAAACCAGAAAATGAACAGAGACGTACCCCTGGGAAACACCAACCAGAAGCTGACTGGTGACCTACCCCAGAAAAAACACCAGTCGGAAATCAACTGGCAGCAATGCCCTGGGGGAACACCAATCAGAACCTAAATGGTGACTTACCTCAGCAAAAACACCAGTCGGAAATCAAGTGACGGCATGCTCCAAAAAAAACATCACATGGAAACTGCAAAAGCATACATCAGGAAACATCAGCCAGAAACTAAAGGGAGATGTTCCCAAAAGAAGGTATATCTCAAGCAAACACCGTCCATAAACTGAATTCCCCATGAAACACAATGGAGACATTCCCCTGAGACACACCAACCAGAAACCAAACAGAACTATACCCCTGGGAAATCACCAACCAGAAATCAAACAAAGCAGACTATGGAAACCAAACAAATGCTGGAGAAACACCAGCCTGTAAGTTGTGGAGTTGGATGTTTTCTGTTCGTGTTTCCCTGGACTGATTTTCCCAGTCTCAGTGCTCCTTGGGGTCGGGGCTGGGTCAGTGGCAAATAATGCCAGACAGAGGTGCTCCATGACAGTAAAAGATTTTTTAAAAAGTTGTATAAATCTGTAATTTATTATAGCACAGTACCCAGGTTCAGGTCACATCTCAGCCACTGTCTGTGAGGAGTTTGTATGTTCTCACTGTATCCTCCATTAAAACTGAAGCATTAGTCAGAAGTTGCTCCCCTCCTTACACCCTGTTAGGCCCTAATTTGGATTAACAGGTACAGAAAAAGAGTGTCATATTTAGAATTGTTCTCTCCAGAATCTTTCAATTTTTTTTTATTTTAAATATCAGACAATCTGCTAAACCAGGGGTGCCCAAACGTTTGCATAATATTTTTAAACAGCTCAATTCCAAACAAGTTTTCAAAAGCTTTTAGAAATAGGATTTAAAGTGTTTTTGAACGTGCTATGAAATGCATTGTGTACGAGCATGTGTATGTGTATTTTTTTAAAAATAAAAACAGAATTATTTTCTATTAAACATACATATTTATCACCCTAAATGGCATTACCCATGAATAATGAATATTAATATTTTGAATTTGCTTACATTTTCTGTAATGCTTAAAATAACAACTGTAGAGTGTTTAACATCTTGGAAAAACGTATACCAAAATTTAAAAATGATTTAAAATAAAGAGAAAATGTGACCATTATGTGCAAATTCTCATTGTTATATTGTACTTGATTAATGAGTGTTCACATGCAGAACAGCACTGAGTAGTGTTGCATTAGAAACATCTGATGTCATGATTGAGAAAAGCTTTTAATTTGTTTTTCTTTCTCTTAATCTCTGAGTTTTATGTTTCACATGTCAGTTTGCTTACTTCATCAAAGAATCGCACTGATATTCAATCAAATCATGACATGTTCAGGGAGGATTCTAACCTTTAACCAGTTATCATGTCCTGTGGTTCCATTTCCCTTCGATACCTGAAAGAACAAGTATTAATAGACAGACAAAACAAACACGGGGGGTGGGGGGTGGGGGGCTCTAATACTCCAAAATGGAAAAGCTACAGGAAGGAAATACTTAAAATGGGTGATTTTATGGGGTGCCAAAGTACAGACAATAGCAACACAATGTTATTGATATTATATGACAATTACTATATTCAGCCTTTTTAAAATTAAAATAATCACTTTATTTTCCTCTTGGAAGGGTCTTGTGTTTTTTCCATGAATACAGGCTGATTATGTTAAGAGCAGGATTAAATTTTTAAATAAAGAAGCGTCCTGGTGGTGCATGTGCTTAGCGCTGTTGCCTCATAGCTCCGAGATCCCCAGCTCCACCTGTGTCTGTCTGGGTTTACTCCAGGTGCTTCTGTCTCCTCCCATATTCAAAAGACATGCATTAGGTTGATTGGTCACATTAAAAATGTCAAACTTTGATTGCGTTGCTTCATAATCCTCTTTCCCACTGATCTTTATCCCAGTCTTTATAAGCTTTAGAATTTGGTAGCCTTTTCACAGTGTTTCCTTTCTGAAAAAGTGGTAACTGGGCTGCTACCCTTTCAAAAAGTTTCATACCTGATCAAGTTTATTGTTCTGTAGAAGACTACTTGGCATACTGATAAGGTTGCCAGATGCAGCTATTGCTCAAATGTAAGGGGAGAAAACACTAAATACTTACCATTGTAGTCTATAGAAGTTGTATTTTCCCACCAGTTTTTTAATACTGCATAAATATTTCTTGTGGTGGAATGAACTTCCTCTTAATATTCGAACAGCTGAGTCTCTGGCTGTTTTCAAATTTTCAAATGCCCCATTTACCTCAGCTAAACCCCCAACCCTTGTCTTTCTTTCTCTTAACCCCCCCCCCCAACCTTTACAGTTTTAGAAGTGTATTCTTGTTTAGATTCCTTATTATTAAGGATGTATTATGGTACTGATGTCTTAAAGCACTTTTGTAAGTCGCTCTGGATAAGGGCGTTTCCTAAATACTGTAAATGTAAATGTAAATGTTTTTTTTGGTTGCAAAAAAGTGCTGCTGGAGTTCTGGAATCTGGAATCCCTCTTTGCTTGTGTACCCACTAGGCCAGACTGGGCTTCCTGAATGAGGTTTCCATGTAATCTTGTTCTGTTGTGTGATTTGGATGCATTTCAGCCTCCATCAGTATCCACATCCATCACTAATAGCAGAGCGAAGGTCCACTGTCAGAACGCATATCACTGATTCAGAATTGGACTGGTAATGAATAACCCTGCAGACAGGCACTAAAAATCTGATCCTTCTGCTAATGCTAGCGAAACACTATGAGCAAGTACGCTCACCATGGGTAATAAATATCTAATATTTCTCTCTGTGTGAGTGAACTTTTATTACCCATTACTTGCCAAATTCAAGGAGAGATTCAGTGAAATATCCAATTTACAGTTTTTCCACAGTTTTACCACAAATGAAGTGGATCAGCCAGGATCAGCCAGGGTCTGAAGTTTACTTCTTCAGTTTGACTTTTTGCTCCAGAGCTACAACGCACATGGGCTCATCGGCAGCCTTGTTAACATAACTGGTCTAAAAAAATGTATAAAAATACTAGTTAGCTATACAAAGTAAATGTTTTTGTAAAAAAAAAAAAAGATCCAATCTGGAATTGGAACTGCATTATAAATGCTTCAAGTGTCACGAAACTGGATCCATTCAAACAAGCTATGTAGATCAGCATCCTGTTTATACCCTGATGAGCGTCACATGATAGAGTCTGTAACCCAGAATTTGCTAGACTGGTGAAGGAGTATAACCTGAACAGGTGGGCAATCCATTGCAGAGTCATCTGTAAATGCACCACCCAACCAATACGATGTTGTTTTCAAAATCTGACTCGTTTGTGTAACAGTGTAAATTTGCTGTGCTCTTAAAAGAACTCAATTTCATGTCTAAACTGCTGAAAATGGCAAAATTGCGCCCAAAATCAATATTTTGTATAACCAAACATTATTTTCCAGCACTGCCTTAACTCTTTTTGGCATGGAGCTTCACAGGTTACCACTCAAATGGTCTTCCACTCCTTCCACCTCACAGAGCTGGTGAATGTTAGACACCTTGTGCTAGGTCTGGAGACATGCTTGACCTTCACCCTCAGTTTCTTTAGCAATGCAGTGATCATGTTGAAGGTGTGTTTGGGGTCGTTATCATGTCGGAACACTTCCCTGTTTCTGAAGGGATGGGATCATGTTGTGCTTCATCAGTATGAGAGAGTGTGAGAGCAATAATAATAATAATAATAATAAAATGTGAGGGTGTACTCACTTTTGTAAGATACTGTATGTACACACACATGTACACACACACTCATTCAGAAAGGTTTAGTTCCCATTATTAAGCAGCTGAAACCAGGACCATTTCCCAAAACTGTATCCTGTCTCACAAACTAAGGCTTTAAGTTTACAATGGTAACAAGTTCACAACATTTTTTTTTGTAGATGTCTTTTGTAGTTGTTAAACTGTCTTGAAAAAATATTTTGCTACTATTACTAATATCAACTATATAGTATAATATAATAATATAATATAGTAATATAGTTTACATGTGGCAAAGTTTTCCATGCTCTGTGTTATCAGGTTAAAGGTTGCATTGATTAATATCGGCTTATTTTGTGAGACACATTTTTTGTCATGACTGAAAGCGAGTCAGGGCAAAATGTGCATGAAATATGTAGGCTTCGAGACAGATTGTGGATGAAATTTGAGGACCCACCTCTATCAAATCAACATGAGTTCGAAAGGTTGTCAGAGGTGCTTTTCTTTTACATTTATGACTTGGAGTAAAAAGGGTGATGAGGTTACAAGGGTGAGATGTCCAATCTGAAACACGACCCTCTGTCTGAAACTTTGCATGGCCCCCGGTCACTCTGTTTTGGGTTGAAAGCTATGTAAAACACCCAACCTGGCAACCCTGGGTTAATAAACAATAAAAGCTATAAATGTCCAAGGAGTTACAAGCACATGAGAATGTGTAGCATGTTGACCCCTGGACCAACAATCCATAGCGAGTGGACACCAGAGTCTCGTAAATGATGAGGGAGGGACGTATGGAGAGAAGCAGAACGCTGCCATAATGATGTACAAGCCATAATATTGGATAAATCCAGCGGCTATAAATGTAACGAAATATGTTCTGAGAAAGTGAGGTGCTGTAGAAGGGTTTGAACTGATTTATTGGCGGCTGGATTAATCGCTGATCTCAGACATGAATCACAGTCAGTGGAATTCATACATTTGTGTAACTCACATGGTGACTGGTAATAAATTCTGGGGTTCATTATGACACAGCGCAGCAGGAAGTGGGTCATGAACCTACACAGATTCATTATCAGCATCAAAAACCACGCAGGCTGAGAACGGAGGCCAGCCAACAGTAGGAAAACCTGATAAACGAGATTAATATGAGAAATCAGGAAACACGGGACTCCATTACAAGGTTCAAACACACAGCAAACTGAAGTACACGGACCAGGAGATAAAAACTGCAACCTTACTATTATTTTTAGTGAACTCCCGTTTAAAAAAACTTTTTAACTAATTAGATCTATTTTAAGGTATTATAAATTTTAGATTGAATTTACCTTAAGAATTCACAAGACTATGACTAGAGACACCAATTAACCTAACACGCATGTCTTTGGACTGTGGGAGGAAACTGGAGTACTCGGAGTAAACCCACACAGACATGGGGAGGACATGCAGACTCCACACATAAAGGACCCAGGCCGCTCCACCCTGGGATTGAACCCGGGACCTTCTTAACAACCGAGCCACTGTGCTTCCCCTAATGATATATAACATGAAATTTAATATGACATATACAGTTTTAGAGAACGTATAGTGGTGGTTGAGCAATGCATTCATGTATGTAGTGTCTAACAATAAAATCCTATGCCATAAAACACGACTTGACTGTTACAACAACTGTAAAATTACAGCATTTTCACACTGTGATGTCCAGGGGTCTCTGAAGTCTCTGATTTTTTTCTTCACACTGAGCTGAGGACAGAGCTTTCACATGCATCAGTATGAAGTATAATGTGTTTTTCTGAGCTGAACTCACTGGCGAAGCACTCTGCGAAAAATATTAACACCTCACAAATCTGATGACTTGTGAACACGTCCCGCCGAGGCGTTCCTCCTGCCAGGGCCGGTGGGGATGATCCCAGCCCACGCTTATCCATTAATAAATCTCTGTACAAACTCTCAAAATGTATGGCTTACATAAATGTCTAAATAAACGGCCTTGCTCCGCTCAGGCCAAGCCCCTCGTGCTTCTGGGTTCACAGCCCCAGCTGTGTTTTTGGAAGAAGACGAGAAGCCACGACTTCAGCGGGCCTCTAACTGCACCCGGGTGACACCTGGCTCCGATATTAATTAGACAAGCTCATTCATGGATGGAAAATGGAGGAGTCTGTTGGCAGGTTTCTCTCCGTTTGCTTGCTTTGGCCAGCCGTCTCTTTTCGATGCAGGTATCGCACCTGATTAATGAGAGTCCGCTCTGTACTCAGCACTTCCTGTAGAATTTGGCTAAGAATGCCCGTACTTGTCGGTTAGCATTTGCTTCTACTTTTGATCTGCCTGCTTCACTTTCTTCGTCCTTTTGTTCTTCATTTTGCCCTTTCCTTTCCTCATTATTCACTTGAGCTCATGTATTTTCAGAGGAAAAGGCTAGGTAGAGTCTGTGTCGTGTGGTGGTTTCCCAGGATTGGACGCTCCCATTTGAGGATCTTCAAACCTTAAGCAAGTCCAAGCCTCCAGACAGATTGCAGGCAAGTGTTGGTTGTCTTAAAGGGGGCATTTAGGAACACCGTATACAGCTATACAATCAGACTGACAGACCTTACCTGGCTAGAGATTGGATGCAATCCAGAAAGGCTCAGTTTTGGAAACCAGTGCTTTATCGACTGAGCTGGTGTGAATCTCACCTCTTTGTACCCAAGTCACAATCCGTGTGGACTGGATTTCAAATGTCTGAAGGTACAGGTTTAAAAGCTATGGGCTTTTAATCAGAGGATTAAAGAGAGGAGCTGGCCATGGCAGAAGATTATTTTTTGCTCACTAAATCATTGTTGTGTTGATCTGGTTCATTATCCTGCTGGAAGGTTTGTGTACAAATACATTTGTGACTTGTGGTTAGTTTTTTGGCAGAAGCAGACAGATTTTGATTTATTTTATGGAATCCTTGATGGCATGTCTAACCTAACCCTAACCCTGCCTTTGGAGGAAAAAACAGACCCTCCACCATACTTTACAGTGGGCACACAATATTTTTAATCTTATAAGTTGCCCACAGAACTAAAGCCACTGTATCCAATAGATTAAATTAAATACAAATTTCTTGTTTTTTTTCCACATTTCCTGTCTTTTTCTAACACAGAGATTAAGAAATACACTGCTCAGAAAATTTAGGAAATAGTACAAAATGAATATGAAGAGGATCCATAAAACTGCTGGATAATCTGATGCTGTTCATGCCCCATCACTGCCAGTGTGTTTTGGCCATCTTGGGTAGCCATACACCCTACTGAACAATGTGGGGGCACTCTCGTTCAGTTTAACATGCTTATGTTCACCCCCATGAAAAAGTCACTTACTAATCAATCACCATAATTAATTTTGCATCTCACTTTATTTGCTTTTCTGATTATCTTGTTTAATGAAATAAAATCAAATGCTTCTTTTTAATTGCTTCATATTCATTTTGAAATATTCCCTCATTTTTGTGAGCAGTGTTATATAATTATATATGGTCATCATACCAATGACATATCAAATGGTGGCCTAAGACTTTTGCCCAGCACTGCAGATAGAGTGTGTTTGGATTTATGGTTTGAGTAATCTGTTTTCTCCTAACATTTTAGGTCTCAAAACTTGGAAAAACAAGTTTTTAAGTCATCATAAATGTCACCCAGGTCCAGGGTTGCCAAATATGAAATGAAAAGCAGCAAAAACCAGTCCCAAATCAGCCTAAGGTTCAAGCAGAGTTAAAACAAATAGTCAGCTTATTAAGATCCTAAAATGATCTTGTATGTAAAGGAGAGGAAAGAATATTAGATTTTTAAAAGTGTTAAGGCATTTAAGTGACAAAGCAATTCAGTTTTGACACTAATTGTATATTAATTATTCATAAAGAAGGCTGTCATTACAGCTCAAATATGTATGTGAATGATAATTTTAATATGTAATATCTAATAGCTACTTGATTTACTTTCGTAAATCCAGACTCTTTATTGACCCAGGCAATGTCTGACATTATAACAGATGATAAATTAAGTGATTTAACAGTAGCTTTGGATTTTGATCTTTTATTTGTCAGGCAGGATTAACAATCCAAAGTCTGATCTTTCGGTCTCTCTAAACTATAGAAATGGAAAAAAGCATATGGTGTGAAAACATGGTGAGAAGCCGCTTTACAACCAAAGTCATTTTCAGAGCATTTTAAATGAAAGGTGTGAAAGACTGTTCTGGGGATTTTAATGTCGACTAAGCACAGATGTAACAGAAAGGATCTGGACTTCAACATGGAACAATCTGAAAAATAACACTTAAATACCCAAAAGCACAATGGAATTTTATGGCAACTAGTGTAAATAAGAATTACCATGCAATTAATGTGCAATTAATTTGTTATGCAAATTATTAGATTAATAACATTAATAATTAAGTAGTGATAGTAATTAATCTATAAGAAACATAAGGGCTGGAGTATTGTAGGTTTATTCATATAACCTACATGCTTGCTGTCAAACCACTTTTGATGACCTGAAACAACAGTGTGGACTCAAAAATAAAAGATGTTCATTTAAATGCACTTTGTATAACAAAACATGCGTTTACAGGACAGAATAGTTATTTCTTTGCTTTTGTCTGAGACATTTTGGAGGATTTTTGCTGCATTCCTCATTTAAAGGGTCCATTATGTGGGAGTCATTTGATATTCATGGGTGTGGATTATGGCCATTGAACACAAATTTTTCAAAATAATTTGCAAGCGATTGGTATTCACAAATACACATGTTCTACTAATAAATCTGGTGTTTACATGGCGTTTGTGAATCAAACATGCGTAATTCACTCTAAATTTCTCTCTCTTTTTATGAAAGATTAATGAAGGCGGGCTATGGACCCTAGTACACAGCGGTTTGTTTACAAAAAAATCAACAGAAACCCAATTATATGTATGCATTGGTAAAACTACAGAACTGTAAATAAACTGTTCAGATTTGATCTAGGTTAATGCTTTTTCTGTTGACACTTTAAGACACAAAGCTTGGAAAAGAAAGTGTTTAAGGCGCCATAAATGTCACCCAAATCCAGCTTCACAAAATGTGCTTGTCAAAAATCAGAATTCCCTTAAAACACCATAAAAACAGCCTCGTGTACAAGCAGAGCTAAAGCAAATAAAAAGATATAAAGTGTTCTCACTTGCATACAGTAGAAAAAAACTAAATCTAAAACTCTAAATACACTTTTACGTACTTATTATTATGTGTGTTGCTACAGCAACACATATATTGTTATCCGATTTTTTATTATTCCACCAATTTTCGGTCAGTATCTCCTCCTAGAGCTTTTGAC
>JAVSBV010010940.1:0-10531 GCA_033117975.1 Parotocinclus spilosoma
GAGAGAGAGAGAGAGAGAGAGAGAGAGAGAGAGAGATAGAGAGAGAGAGAGAGAGAGAGAGATATCATTCAACATATGCAAATGTACTTTCATTCTTCTCAAGTTTTGTAACGAAGTGCCAGATAAATTAGGTAGCACTTTTAAAACAAGAAAAAAAATGTGTTTACTTGGTTAGGTCAACATCTGGTTGTTCATCGGATTCTAACATTCAGTAATTTTATTAGTGAATTATTAAAACGGTTCTAACAATACCTGTCACGTTGCCAGAACGTGAATCTGACGTCATATCTCGCGATATGGAGATCATACACCCGTATAGAGCAGCCCTACCACGCATTAAGGTTAAGCTATGCACCTGATAATACCACTGAGAATTGAAACTGAAATCAGAACCTTAATGTGTGTCGTGTGTTTACTTCTACGTGGCAGTGGTTTTTAATGGCAATAAAGATCAGGCAAACGGACTACTGCAGATCGTTAGTTAGCAAAGCTGCTACGTACCACTGGGTGGAATCTCGACGACTCTTCCTGTAATGAAAAGATGGAATTAACAGAGGATAAGAAGTACACTCCTACTTATAGCATCAGTCAACTAATACAGCAAACAATCATCAAATCAAGTCTAAGCACAGATGCTGTGCGGCTAATGCTAACAGCTAGCCCGTAAGAATGTGAAGGAAGCACGCGTTTCGTCAATTTCCCATCATCGTTACACCATCATCACTAGTTAAAAATCACTGCTGTAACCTACATCGCTGTCAACTTCAATGTCATCGTTATCACTCATTCTCCGACTAAACGAAGCAGAATTCCCGACTTAAATCCCAACCAGAAGGGAAACACTACAGCCTCCACCGTCAGACCTGTACACGTGACTCCCGAGTACCGCGAGGTGATAAGAGTGCGCATGCGCGATGGCGAAAGCCATCTCGTACTTGAGGGTTCTTAAAAGAAGCAAGAGTCGAGAAAGTAAACACCAGCAGATTAATACAGCTTTAACAATAAACAATTAATAATCTGCCTATCATTTAATTAGCCTATCGATCCATGATTCCAGTTCATGCAACAAATCTTTTTTTTGGCAGACTCAAAAACTGACAAGCATACATCCACTATTCCAATGTTTATTCTGGTAATCCAATACTTTATCAGTTGGTCTGAGTTTGTTAAATACAACTTAAACATGTAAAATAAAAATCATATAACATACTCACTGGGGATAATTACTGAAAATATATTTAATATGCTTATGTATATTTTAGCTAAATGTTTAGCTATCATGACAAGAGAAAATGAGCCAAAATAAAAAAAGGAGGTAAATCTGTAATAAATTACTTAAGAGAAAAAGGTAATTTTGCAAAAAAAGGTCACACTGCAGAAACGTGATTAATTCAGTGTGTTTGCCTGAAAACAGGGATAATGTTTTCTTATACTGTCACGTTCACACATGCTAAAGACACGTGCTAGGTTAATTGGTTGCTCTAAATTGGCCCATGACTAGGTTGTTGATATAATTGTGTCTGTCATGAATGTATACTGTGATACTGACTAATAAACACACAAACAAACAGTAGGGTGGGGACATGGGGGTGTTCCTCATTGTCTCTTTGGTGGCGACTTGTAGTTACATATTTCGTAGTGAAGGGGCAGTGTTCATTCTTGGCCCCTCTCCAAAAAATATTTTTTGCATTTCCATTTTCCAATAATTTTGTTTCCATTTTTATTCATTGTTTTAAAAGTTGGGATCAGTTTTCTATGTCTGTTTGTGTAAATTTATTGTGTTATTTTGGATTTTTTTACAATGAAGAAGACAGTGCAACCCTGTCTCAATTTCACCTTTTACACATCGAGTACACAGCCTCTGGTCTTAAGCCAGGACTTATTTCACCTGCCTGTTTCTATGGCCAGAATCTGGTCACTGAGATTAAGAGTTGTAAGATTTGTCTCTGCTCTGTATCTCTGACAGTCAGAAGATACTCTTTCAATGTATATACTGTTTTTGGGCCAAGTGTCATTCCAGTTTACTTTGAGTTTGAATGACTGTATATTCACCAATGTTGCAAATAATCACTCTTACTGCGATTGATGGTTTGGTATAATTTGTGTTAATTTGGGCTGTAAAGCAGAGATGGAGTAAGACTGTGTCTGTTAGGTGTTGAAGGGTTAGTAAACCTAAGAACCTACTGACTAAGTGAACCCTTCTCAGTTCAGTTCTCATCTCTGGAGAGCCCTACATTGTTGTGTAAACTGTTGGTTTATATCTGCATCAATAATTTTAGGGATCTCTCTTTTGTCATAATGAAAAGCATTTGTTTTGTTTTGTATCCTGATTTTGTGAGTACACTGGTAACCAGCAGAGAATGCTGATTTGGCAGGTATACTGTTGACTATCATACTCAAAAAAACATTGTGGTGACCACCATGCAAAACTCTACATTTGATTAAGAATGCGTGGTGTCACAAATATTGCACCATCATCCTTTTAGGAAGGTTTACTAGCATTTTTTTTTTATTTTAGAAATGGACTCCAGATGAAAGACAAAAAGGACACAATAATGCAAAACCATATGTTGCATACATAAAAAAGGCATGGCTGTGGAAGAAGAGGGTACAGGTAGTGGACTGGACTGGCCTACCTGCAGTCCTGATTGGATACGTGGAGTACATGTGTTTTGAAATGAAAAATGTGACAATGTTGACCTTGTATCGTTGCACACCTTTAAAATTGTTTGCAGGAAGCTTGGTATCCTAAAACATCTTTTAAGTGTTCTGAGAAGAAATAGCAACATTAAAAAGAGGTAAATGCTTTAACATCCCAACTGTGTTTGGAATGTGTTGCAGACCTGATGACATGCTTTATTTAATTTATTTCAACTTTATTTATATAGAACTTAAACCCGAGACCTTTTACTAATATATAAACCCTTTAAACACATATATACATATACATATATATATACTAATTACACTTAGCTGGAAATTTTGGCTATGTTTTAAAATGTATGCATAAAAATTGGTGTTTCCAAAAAAAAAACCCACAATATCCGTAAGATTTTAAAACTACTGGACATGTTAAAATGAGTGGAGCACGGTAGCACTGTCACCCTCAGGCAAGAAGGTCCTGAGTTCCACCCTAGGTGGAACAGCCTGGGTCCTTTCTTTGTGGAGTTTACATGTCTTCCCAGAGACTGTGCATGTTTACTCCGGGTGCTCAAATTTTGTCTGACATTCCAAAGGCATGCGTTAGGTTATTTGATGTTTCTAAATTGTTTGAAACTGATAGTGTATCAGCGCATGTGCCCTTGGTTGGAGTGTCTCCTTGTCTCGCCGGCTACGCACCAGATTTCCTGCAACCTTAACCATGATCAAAGCGAATGAATAAATGCTCTTTTATATTACGCTAAAAGAGACAAAATCTTGTCTCATTCGTTCATTTTTCTAACAGCCTAAACAGAATTCAGGGTCACGTTGTTTTTGGGGGGAAAACTACACACAGCCACCAACTGGTAAACCAGTGCTATGAGCACTGTGTCACTTTGCTGTCCTACCAACAGCTAAACCTGTAGTTTCAGTATAGAGCTTCAGCGTCTCCCAGTAAATAAGAAACTGAGAGCAGGTTCTAGCACAGTATTAATTGTGTATCTGGTGGCCGTCTCTGCTAATGCTTGTTAAATCAAAGTTCTTTGTAGGAGATCACTGATTAAAGTAAAACCTAAGGTAACATGGCTGAATATGGGAATTAGACGTTATGTATTACTCACCTTTGTGTTGTTTAGTGCTTGAATGTGTTTACCTCTGTCTTTCAGGCATTCTGCTTTTTAGTTCACAACAGAAAACGTAGCATAGTAGGCCATAGGATTTATCCCACTTCCTGGATAATTTGTCCTGTTTGTTGTGGCTGAGCACAAACCTAAAAACAAAACAATGGAAGTCTTTTGTGTGGTTTTAAATCAGGGCCCACATTAATCATGCTCTGAGCCCTGACACAGCTCTGCACAGCGTGAATATGTGCTTGACAAATTTGCAGCGATTACATGATGCATTCAAGCCAAAACAAACCAAAGTCCTGTAAGGAGAGTCAAACAGTTTGCAGCTAAATAAGGGGACAGCTAGATTTAAAGTATCTGAATAAGTGAGTATTGATCTAAGAATCCTTTTTTTTTGCAGTGCTTCACTTTTGAAGATAAGAATATTTTAGCTCCCACACTCAGAACTACACATACAGTTTATTTTGTCTTTTTCCTCCAAACTCCACTGGAATTTATATTAAACATTAATTTAAAACCACATCTTCCTTTTGGAAAGAAAAAGAAAACACAAAGCTGAAAACCAGTTCTACAGTGGAATTATTACAAATGACATGCATTATGATCTTAACTGTTTCTGTTTGTGATTTGTGTGCCTCATATATCTCTCATTCATTTGCCTTGCTGTGCCAGGCAATCTCTCAGGTAAATGCTCCTGTAGGTAAAATAGCACAAAAATCAGAAAAATATTACCTAGTCTTAGTTATCCAGATTTCTTCTGCACCATGCTGATGAAGAAGATCAGAAATTGGCACATGCAGCATGAATTGATAAATGCTTGCTGACAGGTGTCAACAGTCCAGGCTGTTGGAGAAGAGGGTAATGGTGAGGGAAATGCTTTCCTGGTACAGCCTTAGTCAGTAATATCTGTAGATGGGCATTTGGATGGAAGGGTCTATATGACAGCTGTATACACTACAGCAGAAGGATGTTTTCAGGAGCACAATACACAATACCACAAGGGTTAAGAGTCATGGACTGATTCCAGAAATCCGACAGTGAGTTTTCCTTTCTGCCCTGGTGTTGTAAATCTTTCTGGATGAAATTCAGCTTCCAATCTGGACTGAGATCACAGGAATCAGGGTACCAAATTACTGTGCAACCAATTCACTCAAACAAACACCAAGTCAGGTTTCAGGCTTCCTCCAAATAATTTAGACAGAATCAGGCTTACATTATGTTAAATCACACTGGATATATGCATAAAATATGAAGCTGGAACAAAGCAATAAAACAAAGTCAAAAACAACCTATCCAAAGAACAAGATTTAACAAACAACATATACACCCATAATGGATTTAAACTGCAGCCAAAATAAACGATCTAAATTAAATGTTAACAATATAATAATAATATTAATAATAATAATAATCACAAGTTTGTAAAAATAATAATTTATATTTATATAGCGCTTTTCTAGTACCCAAGGACATTTTCACACAGTGAAATAAAAAAAAACAAAATGGGGGGGGGTATTGACAGAAGTATTGAGAGAAAAGATGGGTTTTAAACTGAGTCTTGAAGAAAGAGTATGAAAGTTTAAGTCATCCCATCCCTGACCAGTAGGCAAAAGCCCTTTAGGATGCAACCATTATGATTAAATCTGGTATTCTAATGCATTGTGCAGTCGTTTTTTTTTATATCCATTTTACCATTTTACACCAACTGCACCTGGCTGTAGTCGACAGCTCCACATGAGGTAGGAATAACCAGAGAAATGCAGACAAATCTGTAACAGGATGATGAAGGTGAGAGAAGACATGGGTTAGATATTGGAAATTGATTATTAAGTTTAAGGTTTAATTGTGGTCTAATAGCAGGGACTAAATACTTTGATGAACATCAGTTCACTGTGAGCAGTGCTTCCATACTGACGGTAAGTTTATGAATGGACTGGAATGTGATAGAAATTTATTCAGTCAGCCATTGAATGGGTTGTGAAATTTGGTATTTCATTGCTTTTAGGTGCTGTTTATTAAGTACAAAAGTAAAGTCACATAATGAGTTTATGTGTCCTAAAACAATCTGTACTAGATAAATAAAATCCTATTTCCATAATCAGAAATTGAACTGGGTATTTTACACAATATGTTAATGATCAGCTATCAAACTATGTACTATGTATTAGCTTTATGTCACATCACACTGTGTTTGGTTCATTTACGTCTATGCTGTACTCAAATACCAATCAAACTCAGGGATTATCGGTTTGCCTGTTTACCCTGCACTTCTCGCTTGTTAAAATGAACTGAAAAGACCAAATCACACCAGAGTTTGGTTTAATCCAACCAAACCTGACAAGTGTGAACACATTCTTAGACTGAACCAAATCTGCTTAATACATATAAAATCCAGGCTGCCAAAGGAGGGTGAGTGGGTTCCTCATTACAGGTTTTCTTCCTCATTACATTTAGGGAGTTTTTTTTTTTACCTTACTACTGCTCAATTTGGGACATGGGAATAATACATGTAGTTGCACAAAAACATGTCGTGGCACTGCCAAGCCGCCAAATCTTTAACCCACGACCTTTTGGATTGTACTACTCAGCATAAGAGCACCTGTCAAATGAGTACATGTTAATGTTAAAATATCTCATCACTGAGTGACAGTGAGTCATCTGAAACATTCTAAATGAGTCCAAGTTAGGAAACTTATTAAGAATTAAGCACGCACCTGTAGTTGTTTGGCAGTGAGATCTTTGGTTCCTCTGAAAACATTCCTTTACAGCCCAGCTCATGCACCTGCACCATGCGGCCAAAAGTGATCAGTCCAACCAGGGCAGTGGGGGGTAGGAGACTCAGACATCTGCAGAGACTCCTTTAGAGCCTGCAAGTCATAGTCTTCCATACAAGTGTCCACCACATACAGAAAGTTCAAGGGCATCTGAGGACCTCTATATATTCCTAATGTCACAAAAGGGTGATAAGGTTAAATGATTTTCTGTACACCTCAACAACAAGACAAACCGATTACCAGGAACACTGTGAAATTGAGGAAATGTTTGTCTACACAAAGGTTAACCTGGAGAACACTGAGTTGTAGCTGCTTGTACGATAAGGAGACCTATTGTGCAAACGGTAGTGCACGGCTGTTTATAGTAAATCATATGTATTTACAATCTGAAATGACATGTCCTCTCCATCTGATGCCAGCAGAGATACTCCCTGCATGAGGGTTGCAAAATTCAAGGTTTGGGATCAGTGTTTTGAAGGTGTAGCCGCACTGAACCCAATTGCCTTAAACCATGATGGAAACCTCTTTTGGACTAAGCCTTTATTCTACTCACAAAACTCTTAATAAAATGTGCCCGCTTTTGTCATCACTCTCAAATAGCATGGCCTGTGTTTATGGTTGTATCTACTTTGTGGCATTGTTAGTTTCATATGGGCACGCTGATATAGGCCTACAGTAATCCTTATAATAAATGCACTGATTTTCGTGCACTGATCTGCTTTCATGCTTGAAAAAATGGCCTTAACATAATCTGAAGGATTAATCTGAGTAGGAGTGTCCTAAACCTTATAAATCCTGTTATACATTTTCTCAACTTCCATTAAGATTATCAATACCTGCAGTTCCCTTCAGTTACACTTAAAAATATAACAAATATCTTATCCTCAGGATAACCTTAACTTTAATCTGGGGGTTTATCTTATATGTCTCTAACTGCCCAACTTTAATTTCGAAAGATAAATTAATGTTTCTAGTCTTAACAGAGCAAGTAAATGTTGTACAGCATGTTCTTCACACTGCAGAAGTACTACTATTAGTACTACTATAAGTATTTAATCAAATAACATCCACAATTTACAGTGGTTTTACAACTTGTAATCAGTTGTAACACTTGAGGGGTTAATTGTTGTAAAACATCAGATTCTTGTGCAAGCACAGACAGTAAACGCCATTGAGGTATGCTGAGGGCACAATTAGGAGAAAGGGGATCCGATGAACCAGAGGTAGATGCTTGGTGTGCTTGGTATCTTAATAAAAATAAAAATAAAAAACACACTGACCTTCATAATCCCCAGAACTTAGTCATGTTATGCATCTCTGTGATGAGCTAGAATGGGTTGTTTCCCAGTTTCTACCCCAATCTAATTTGCATGAATTAATAAATAGCATCTACATTTTTTAGAATTTTTTGTGGAACTCATCAGTCAACCAGCATATTATGGAGGTGGAGGCGGAGTCCAAACTCTACAGACATGATCATCAGAAATGTCATTTGTTCATGCAATGATTCACTTCCACAGACACAAGATTTTAATAGATCTGTTCTTTTAATAGAACACAGTGGCCGCTCACCAAAGACTGACTCTAAAGATTTCACCTTCAAATTAACTGCTAATGGTAGAGGTATATTATGAAGTTAAATCAGTGTCGCCAGAACCTGATTTTCTTTTGTACCTTCATTTTTTTCCTGAAATTTCACACCACTTTCACACATTATTTCTGGGTCAGGTTCTGGTGACACTGATTTAACTCCATAGTATACACACAGATATGTCATATTTTTGCCTCATTTTTTAAATTCAAGTTTTTTTTCTTCTACAACTTGTGTGAAAATCTAATGAAACTGAAGATCACATTTATGCAGAAGTATAGTTCTAAGGAATGTTCAGGTACCATTGTAAGTGTAAAATGTCATCATTCCACTGTCAGTTGTAAGGATGGACCATACCAATTAGGGCAGATGACATTTTAAATCATACAGAACACATCAGAGCGTTTAGTAGAACGATTCTGTAGAGGTCAGGCGAGTTATAAAAACAAAGGGAACAAAGTCTGTTTATCCACTGCATATCTGTACTGAATGCCCCTGTTAAGGCCCACACAAGATAAAGTCTGTAGACAGCACACTGCTGTGAAGTGCATTGACAAATGGTTGCATAATGCAGCCCTGCCATGGACTGAGGCTTTAACAGTAAACCAGTGAAAGAAGACTGAACTTTGGGTTCAGTGTTGTCCCATTGGAACTGCCCTTGTACAGATGTTAACTGCTGCAGAGATTCTTTTTTGAGAAACTGTCATTACCATATTACACAGGAATTACATGAGAATTACAGTAGATTTAGGATAATATAGTAAATATGTACAGTAACCTTGCTATGGTGCCTGCGATAGTGGTGGTGTGTAAGTGCTGGTATGAGTGGCTCAAACATCAGTGTACTGTTGGACTGAGAAGAGTATACCCACCAAAATGTCCATTCTCCAGTATCCTGTAGGCAGCATCCTGTGAGCACTGATGTCGGAACAGCAAAGCAACAGATGGAATAGACTCTGTGATTGCAGAACTATAAAATAAGTTAATAAACTGGACCATAGTTATAGAAACAACAAGGTGTACCTATTAAAGGTGCTGGTGAGTTCAGGTGACAATGCTTGAAGTGGGAATATGCATTACTGAGCTAAAACATCATGAGAACCTCCATAATATGCTGCTTGACCATTGAGTTCCACAAAATGGTGGAACCCACCAAGTCACAGACTTGGAAGTCCTGATGAACTTATGTTCATTATTCCCAACAACGTATGCAGTGATGATGCAGCTCATACAGTGGCTCTCTGACTGTTCATTCTCTCTCCTCTTATAGTTAAGTTATTTCCATGTCATCTCGAGTTTCAGTCTATGAGGGTGTGATAGGAAAAGCACACCAGGGTAGCTCTGACGTGACTCTATTACAACTACTACCAGTACCAACACTACTACCAGTACTACTACAACAACCTGTAAAGCCCACACATATAGAACTTTTTTCTATATTTCCCTTCAAACCAAAGGACTAGTTTACAACATTGATCAGAATATGGCAATATGTTTTTAGTGGTGCAGTGATATCACAGCTCAAGAGAACCTCAGATTGATTCTTGCCCCAAATTCCATCAATGTGGATTTTATTGTGTCTGTTTGGATTGACGCTGGGTATTTTGGTTTCACATTCCATCAATGCCTCTAAATGGTCCCAGTATGACTTACTCAGTGAGTTTGCATTGTATCCTGTGCTGCTGAACTGGATAATAAGAGCATGAAAATTAATGAATGAATAAATAAACGAATGACTGAATCAATATCAACATTTGTGTTTTGGATAACAGGTAAACCACACCTTTTTGGTACGTTAGGACAAATAACAATGTGCAGCAAACACTGCAAACAGATGAATTACTGTTAAATAACTGATAAAATATCTGATGACTAATAACATTTTCAGGTGAGGGGCAATTAACTACCCTCTAGAATGTAAACAGAATGTTTTGACTGAGTTAAATATTATGTGGCACAACAAAAAGATAATGGTTAATAACTGATAACATATCTGATGACTGATAACATTTTCAGGTGAAGGGCAATTAACTACCCGCTAGAATGTGAACTGAATGTTTTGATTGGGTTAAATATTATGTGGCACAACAAAAAGATAATGATTCATGTAAATAGATTTTATACTTTGTTAAAGTAAAAACAATCAATACATTGAAACAATACAGTTTTACCCAATAATTTAACATTATAATAATGATAATAATAATAATGTTAATAATCTAACATCACTTACATATATCATCATTAAATTCATACATTTAATCCCTTACATATATCATCATTAAATTCATATATTTAATCACTGACATATATCATCATTAAATTCATACATTTAATCCCTTACATATATCATCATTAAATTCATATATTTAGTCACTTACATATATCATCATTAAATT
>JAVSBV010010951.1:0-26118 GCA_033117975.1 Parotocinclus spilosoma
CACACACACACACACACACACACACACACACACACACACACACACACACACACACACACACACACACACACTTCACAATTCAGATGTCCTAACTTATGTCCTTGGAACCCCAATACCTGGAGAAAGCTCACACAAATATGGAAAGAACATACAAACTCCACACAATTAGTGTTTGACATTTTGCATTAACTTACCTGAATTTTGACATGACGTTGGGTGAACTCTGCGGAAGGTGAAAGCGTTAGTGAAGCTGGAAGGTAGAAGGAATTCCACACACACACACACACACACACACACAGGGAATAGATGCTAATTCTAGACAGAAAGTAACAGGAGGACCAAACCTTCAGGACAAAACTTAGGTAACTGTATAAGTGCACTGCCATGCCTCCCCGACTATTTTTAGGATTGATCCCAAATCAGAGTATATTCTTGGCAATACCGTCAGAGTGAAGATCGGCCTCATCACTTTGTACTGCTTTACTGCAGTTTATAATCCAGATGCTCAGTGGGATGTTCAGAAATACTGTGATGTCTGGTGGATTAGGCCTGTCTGTTTTCTCCCTCTCTTCTACAACAGAAGGTCTTTAACAACAATGACCTCAAATCCATGTGTTCCAATGGGGGATGGGTCATAGCTTTTGTTGAAACAAGGACCGTTATAATTTGATCCTTTTCAAACTGACCCTAAAACAAAAAGCCTTTAATTTGCTTATTTACAGTGGTGCTTGAAAGTTTGTTTATAGATATGAAAAAAAATCAACCAGATTTTCATTTGCTACAAATGTCCCATTAAAAAGAGATGAAATATTGAATCTTAGTCAATGTATGCACTGAAGATGATCCAGTATTAGATATTGGTGAGTGACTAAAACTGGGATCTTCTAGCATTAACGGTTAATTTGAATGTGAAATTAGCAGTCAGGTGTTTCAATGCATTCTGTACTCTGTACTCTGATGTATTTATCAGCTATCAATGTCTTATCTTCACATGACACGTTTATGGAAGGATATCATGACAACAGCAAAGGGGATTTCTGATGACCACAGAAGAGCTCATCAGGCTGGAAAAGGTAACAAAATAAGGCTGGTTTACTAAATTATTCTGTCACATTGGATAAGGTTAATATTTAAAAGACCATCATCAGGAGAACACTGAAAACCAACGCTGTGTATGGCAGGGTCACAAGGAGTACTTTCCGCTCTTCAAAATGAACATTGCTGCCTTTGTGCATTTGCTAAACATCATATGGACAAGCCAGAATGGGAATAAATGATGGAAAACCTTTTTTGTGGACAGATAAGCATGAGAAGTGTTATGTCTTGAGAAAGTAAAATAGTGCATTCCTGCCTAAGAACTTTATCCCATGTGTGAAACGTGGTGCTGGTAGTATTGTGATATGGGCCTGGCTTTCTATATCTGGGTCAGGACAGCAATCATTTGATTTAGCTGATTTGATTTTAGAATTTAGAATATTATTTGTATTTGGTCAAAAAAATGCCTAAACCTATTTTATCCATCTATAATATGAACTAGAATAGTTTGCTACAGTATGTAGTTGTGGTACAGCCTTCTTATTTTTTAATAAAACACAACAATAAAACACAAAACTAATATACAAGTTGTACAATTATTTCGTCCCAAAAAGTTGGTGTTTAAATGCAAATAAGTTTATTGCACAGTAATCAACCAATTCAGTTCAATTTTATTTATATCGTGCCTTTAACAACATTGTCACAAATCAGCTTAAAAAAACAACAACAAAAAAGAACTTGAAAAAAACTAGACCCAACTGAGCAAGTCAGAGGTGAAAAGTGGCAAGGAAAAACTCCCTGAGACTAATTTCCCTTATTAGAAAGGAACCAGGCTTTAACGTGAAATGTCTTTTTCTGGGTAAGAACATAATTAAGAAGATCCTTATCTGGCCAAATAGAAAGGAATTTAGGCAATACTGCATATGACATAAGATGCTTAGTGTAACATGTTGTGAATAGTCCTGAGAGAATAAAAACGGATTAGTATCAGTTTATAGTCTCACATCAGATCTAAACACTGCTGTATATAATCTGAATCCTCCATCCAAGAGAGTATTTATAACTTTTTATTTATTCAGAGTTCCTTTATTGTCAGATTTAATATCATGTTACTTTTTGTCTGTGTGCGAAATAAGTCTCTGAATGTATAACTTGATAAACATATGGACTGAATACATTCAACAAAAGCTGGCTCATTAAAACTGTAAAGTGTGGGCATAGCTGTTTTACAGAAAAACATGCGATGGAAAAAAAAAGGAAAAGTGTTAAAAAGCTAACAAACACAAAAGGCACATGTCAATTTCGTCCACTAATCAGGACCAGTTCCATCCCATGCAAGCACACACTGATGAAAAGCACATATGTTTTTGTTCTGAAACCTAACATGCACTGCTCACAAAACGTAAGGGATATTTCATTTTTTATTTAATTCTGAAATAACCCCTAACTTTTATGAGCAGTAAAAATTTCAATCAGCTAATAAAAAGACAGAATGTGGATTTTGGGAGGGAATTGATGACAGTTATTGCCACACTGAAGTTGGTCCATTTATTTGTTGTTTACAAGAAATATGAAGAAAAACATCAGTTGAAACACGTTTATCATACTACTAAAAAAGCGAACAAAAAGGTCTGACAATATTATATACCTTTAGTTTACAATTCCATTTCAGTTGCTTCTTCATTTAACAGCAGGAGACCTTTTTATCCGACATACTTCCAGTTGTGTCACTGTTCTAAGGTCACGACTTCCACAGCTTGCCCATCCAATGTTACAGTGTTTTCGATGCGTGTGGCAACAGGAGCCATTGCAACTTGAACAGGCCGATTTCCCTGGGCCAAACTGGTAACTACAGTCTGATACATACTTACTGGAATCTGGACAAGACCTAAAAAGAAAGAAAAAAGAAAATGAAATATACAAATGTTTTTTGTTCTAAAAAAGCAAGTCTGCACATCAGCCATTACTAAGCTTTAAACAGCAAGAAACGTGTTTACATTTTCAAATATTCATTTACTACAGTTAAGGAGGTAGCTTGCTTAATTCCTATGTGATATATTTGATAGAAACAAGGGAGATGTGCTTCCCATTATTATAAAGCAGATCAGGAAAAGATTTATTATTATTTTTATTATTATATTTTTAATCAGGTGAGGTAATCGTTTATATTCGATTAGGCCAGACTTTTTTAATTACTTGTTCCTCGGATGTCTCTACTTAAGAATCGACTGAGGAGAGAGGAAAAAATGAGGACTATGTGGAATCAATACAAGGAAGGAGGAAGAAATAAAAATAATAAAAAATAATAATAATAAAATAAATAAATAAAATGTATTTAACCTACAATTAAATTAAAGTGAATCTGGAAAAAAATATAATGAACAGAAGAAAATTGTTGGCTCTCCAACGGAGGGTGGAAAAACATAGAAAATTATTTCCCTTTTTTTTCCTTTCCAACCATTGGTGCTGCAGCGGATCCGAGAAATACAAAAAATATATATATTTTTTGTATTCTTCAAATATGATTGTCGACGGATCCACGAACCAAGCAATAAAAAAAGTCTGGCCTTAAAGCTTTAATGTCAGCAATTTATTAAATTGATCCAAAATACTTTTCAGGCAGTACTATTTCTAGCCTTATAATCCAGACTAAGAATGCTTAAAGGTATTTAAAGTGAAAAATGTATAACATGAAAATAAAACAGATCGCTCTGATCGTTACGTACCTGAGCTACATTACAATTACAGCATGGAAACACTGGCAGTTTAGTTCAGGACCTTCTGATACACAGTGTTATATTTTGATACTGTTATTCTACTATTAATAATAAAAATAACAATAAATAATAAAAAAACAAAATCATTATGACACTTCTTCAGAGTGACTTAGAGAAGTGATTTTTATACTCGTTATTAAAAACGGATTAAAAGTGCCACGGTGATATTACAGCATCAGTAGGTGTAAACATACAGTAAAAAAGAAGGATCAGTAATTAGATGTATTGACTTTTTCACAGACCATAAAAGACAAGGCAGACTGTGTGTGGGGTATGTGATTAAGTGGTCATGTTGCAGTTCGAGCTGAGCCCATGCAATACAGATGGCAGGGAGAAGAAGAGAGTTGAGAGAAGTGATGCAATAGAAATTGTAGTGGGCAGGGCTATTGTGCTGCACTGCAGAACCAAACAATGGGCCAATTGAGTTATCCACGCCCTGCTTTTTCTGCACCAGATTTTCTACTCTACTCCTTCCTCACCATCTCTGCAACTTTACTTTGATCCCCATCTGTGTGTAGGTTACTGCTTTAATTAATGAGAATACACTTAAATAAATAAATGGTTTTAATACTATAATTAGTTTGAAAAAGAACTAGAACCGTTCAATATATTATACAAAAATTACGTAAAATGTCAGGTAACAATCCTGAATTTTCTTGTGTATTCCTGGCTCTCATAAAAGAATGTCTTTGCTGAAGTTATTTTATACACCTTCTGCTCGTCTGAGTACCACAGGAAGCAGAGCTTTCAGCCGCTCTGCTCCTAAACTCTGGAACTCCCTCCCACCTGAAATCCGTAATATTGACCCTCTTCCTCTTTTTAAATCCAGACTCAAAACTCATCTGTTTAAAATAGCCTATTCTCTCTGTTGATACTCTCTTATAAATTTTGTGTGTAATTTGGTCTTGTTTTATATTTTGTAAATGTCTTGTCATTTATTTTGTCTTCTTTGTATTTTGTACAGTGTCCTTGAGTGTCGAGAAAGGCGCTTCTAAATAAAATTTATTATTATTATTATTATTATTAGACTGGGATAAGGACAGCCAAACAGATTTAAATGCAAGTTTATGACACTTACCAATTAGATTATCCAATTTAAGCGAATATGCTTCACTTCACTTAAATGTCGTTAATCTCCAGAATAATGATAAAATGTTTCTTGGTGTAAACAAATAAACCTGATACAAACAGCAGCGCACGTATTAATGTAAGACATTTGGTCTGATTGTGCTTAATTACTTTGTAGTATTATTGAAGTTGCTTAGGTGAAGCATCATTATGGGGTGAAGTACCTCTACCCCCCCCTTAATCACAGTAACACTGAGGACTGCTAAGAGGCACAGGGAGGCGCCAAGAAAAGCAAATCAGTCCTACCCACTTCAAAGCTGCTTCTGCGGGTCCAATTTATTGATTGAATGAATGAGGTCAACAAACTCAGGCTGTCTGTGAAGTGTCTATTATAGACTGTGCTCTCTTCAAATACAAGATATATACTATATGAATTAATCACAGTAATAGAACAGCTGATGTTTGCTTATTTAAAAAAACAGCTTAACATGTAGTGCAAATTGTCCTGCCCTTGCAAGCCCATCCACAAGTGATTGTTACAAGGTGGGCAAGTTACACAGACAACAATGGGGTCCAAAAAAGTAGCACCTTTCTGTTTACCCATAAAAACAACATGCACCACAACACTGAGACTAATAGTCAAATAGTGGATTTCATACTTTTTGTAGCATTTAAAGGACATTAATCTGATGTGCAAGTGTTTATCTGTAAGAATCTTCCTTGTGCCCGCTTACTCAATCCAACTGACAGCTGGCCTTGTGATTAGACTATGTACTAATAATGGAAAGGATCAAAGCATGGATGTTGGGGGTGGGGGCGGAGTCTGAACCAAGCAAAGAGGCATAAGACTTATTGGCCATTAATGCATCTGTACACAGAGCACTTCGTAAGCAACACCTGTACAACCTCTCATTCATTCCATTATTAATGATCCAATCATGTGACAGCATCACTATCCACAACATCATGCAGATACGGACGAGCATATTTAAATAATGATCACAAGATCAGAATGTGGAAAATATGAACCCACTGATATTAACCATGGTATGTTTGTTGTTTCCAGACAGTCTGTTTTGAGTCTTTCTATAACTACTCATATGATGGGACTTTCATGCATAGCATGAGTGAGTGGGTGGCAGTTCTTCATATGGAAATGCCATGCATATGAGAGAGAACAACTAAAAATGACCAGACTGAGATACGTTGGCAAAAAGGCTACGGTTACCCAGATAACCATTCTGTACAATTGTGGTGAGCAGAAAAGTTGTCTCACAACTAGAGGTGGATTTCAGCTTTCATTTCCGATTGCAATGAACAGAATGCAGCAGTGGGCACAGGCTCATCCAAACTATGCAATTGAAGGGTTAAATACACAATTTTTATGCATGCATCATTACAAACAAGTGTTTGTGTGTGTGTGTGTAGATAGAGAGAAAGCATAGTACAAGGAGGGTTGTAGTCAGGCCTGTTGTTATAAAATAAATGAAAGGATGGCAAATATTTATCTAATATCAATCTATATATCTATCTATTTATCTAATATCTATCTATCTATCTATCTATCTATCTATCTATCTATCTATCTATCTATCTATCTATCTATCTATCTATCTATCTCTATATATATACATACATACATACATACATATACATATATATATATATATATTTATTTATATATATATAAAGCTGTGCACACACCACTCATATACACGCATGCAGACACAGGCACACACCATCTGTCCAAGGAAAACCCAAAGGATTATTTTAGAGACCAGCTTGCCTGGTTTGCAGATCTCCGTCTCATCTCCTGTGTCATCTTATAATACACACTGCCAAATACATTCAATGAAGCTACTGCCAAAGGATCCACTATAAAGGACAGTAAACAAAACTAAATAACTACATTCGTTATTACTGATAATTATGAACATAATTATGATGATCAATATTACTATTGCATATTGAAATAAAAAAAAAAATAAAATCCAACTTGTGTTATAAAAACATAATACCATACTCATACAAGATGTGAATATTGACCAAATTAATCGCACAAAACAATAGTGCCCAGAAAAGCCCAGATTCCTCTTTTAAGCCTGTACCCTCTGAAGGTCTGTTTTTAATGCTATGTCAGAGAGGGCTGCGACTGCTTACCCGAAGGGGTCAATTCCCTGATCTCTGCAAAGCTGCTTTGTGCAAATGTCTATTGTTAAAAGCTCAATACAAATAACACTGAAAATGTACAACATGTTAAGTGGCAGTATATATGAACCCTGTTTACAGAACAAACTTCTCACATTTCTGCAAAATTGTTTTTCCAGATATTGAAATTTTCATGTATGCAGAGTGACAAAAGTGGTTCCAATGACCTCACATTTTTGATGGTCCTACAATTAAATATGCAAACGTTTGGTTTATACCATTGGCATCTTGCACCCCAGTCAGTGCTCCTACTGCAGCTGCTGTCTCTCCTGCCAACACAATCTGCCCACCTCCTTGAAGAGTAGCCTCTGCTAGTGTTGCCACAGCATGGGCTGCTGCTTCACTAAAACACATAAACAAAACTTATGACGTTTCTTACAATTAGATTTCCATTGAAAATATTTCACTTCAACACATAAACAAAAGGTAATTGTTACTGTGTGCAACACACTGAACCAGATTTGGTGCTGATTCTTTATTACTGGCAGATAAACCTTAGTTCTGCATATTATACCTCATACAAGCCAGTGCATACTGCCCCCTGGTGGAATGCCTTCCTACCTAAAAGCTTGAGTTACACCCATTGACCATTGTTGTCTTTACTATTGTACCTCCAAAATACCCAAAGGATGAATCTTAATGCAACCTCAGCCTAATTGGGTTGGGGAAGTGGGAGTAGGAACAGAATGTTCCAAAAACTGCTGTTTGGTGCTGCTATCACCAGACATGTTTGCCTGTGATAAACAAGATGTTGATGGGCTCAGGTGAGCACAGGTAACAGGCCTCTAAGGAATTACCCCAGCAAATAAGTCTGGGCTATTACACCCACCCCCTACCCCATTTATTTCCCTTACTCAGTCCCTTTGTTTCTAGCAGTGCTTCCTTCGGGTACCTGTTGAGTGCCATAGTAACTGTTGTTCCTGGCTGCATCTCTTGGGATGCAGCAACGGCTGCCTCTGCTAAAGAAGCCACCGCCTGTGTAGCTTCAGATGCCTGTGTAGTCTGAATAGTCATCTCACCACCTTGCAGTGCCCAGTTCTGATCAACCTGGTAGCCACAAAAAATAAAGGTAAAATGACAAAAATAGCACTGAAGTGTGTGATTCAAAGAAAAAGCATAGTGGAAATAATCAAGCAAAAAATATTATTCCAGCATGGTGTAGTTTGGTTTTCTCTTCTTACCTCTCCATCTGTCACTGTAGAATAGTTGACCTGGGCAACAGTAACTGTGCCTGGCAATTCTGATGCGTCAGTTAACGTTGCAACAGTTGCTCCAGTGCCAACCTGCCAGGGCATTAACAATATAGAAATGTCACTTCATATAAACTAGGGACTGGCAGAGAATATGTAATTTACCATGATTCTATCAAAGATAGGATGATACTTATAATTCACCAAAAACAAATCCATTTTTATTTGTACATCCTACGTTTTACTCCTACTATAATGTAAACTTCCTCCACCTATGTACAGTATTTTTAACTCACAGTGGTTCATAAATATTTGAGAACCCTTTAGAAATGCTTTACATTTGATCAAATCTTCCTAAATGTAGATTATAAGATCCAATTTAAATCAATTAGACATGATCTTATACTTGGTCATTTATGGGGAAAAATTATCCATTATTACACGTGAGTGGAAAAGGTATGTGAACCTTTGGAATTAGTGGTTGACGTCATATTAAAATTAATTTAGTTGAGTCAGTTGTTTCAATGGGTTGGTAATCAGTTGAATTGGCACCATGTTGTATTTTAAACTATGGTGATCTGTCTACAACCCCAAATCAGGAAAAGTTGGGACATGGGGAAAATATAAAATATAGAAAATACAGTGCATTTAATCTGAATTCTGTGTCATGGTACAGTATGAATGGTTTATCAATGGTATGGTCAACCTCATTTCATTTGTTAAAAAACATCCATTCCTGCATATTAAGCCCTCAACACATTCCAAAAAAGTTGAGACAGGAAATTTAGAGCTAGAAATTACCTTAAAAAACTAAATGATGTAATTTCAAACAGGTCCATAACATGTTGAGATTTTGAGGAGTAAAGATAGGCAGAGGATCTTCAGTTTGTCAAAAACTGCAAGGGAAAATTGATTACATTTACGAAGGCTTTGAAAACAATGTTCCTCAGACTGGAAGGGGTTCGCAAATCTCAATTTTTCAGATTCAGCTTGTTTTGTATTGTCATGTTAAAAACGCATTGGCATCCCTGTTAAAGATGACGTCTTGAAGGCAGCAGATGTTGCTCTAAAATCTCAATGTACTTTTCTGCATGAATGCTGCCATCACAGAAGTGTAAATTAGCTTTGCCATGGGCACTCACACAGCCCCATACCATGATAGACCCTGGCATTTAGACTTTCTGGATGGTCCTTTTCATCTTTTAGTTAGATCTGGAAAATTAACTCTGGAATACTGACTAAACATTTCAATAATATTCGCAAGTATTTGGGACAAACTGGAGATCCTCTGCCCATCTTTACTCTTTTGTGGATGCAGGTTTTGTACCCAATCATTATTATATCTTGTATATATTATATATATTGTACCCATATCATTATTGTTTTGTGAGCAAAGTATATAAACCTGCTGATATCACGTTTAAAATCACACCATTCTTTTATAATCTTATTAATAGACATAACTTGACCCCATTACACTTTTCTTGGAATGTGTTTTAGGCCTAAAATACAGGAATGGATGTTTATTAACGAATAAAATGTATAAAATTTGAGGTTCATACTGCAATGTAATAAAAGTCCAAGTAAATGTAAGAAACACGGTGTGTGTTGATATGTATTTTTGTCATTTGCTTAACTGGGATTTCTTTACCTACTGTTTAGACTTGTGTGAAAATTTGATGATGTTTAAAAAAATATTTTTAAAGAAACATACATTCTAAAATGCCACTGTTTTATAATATTTTATTTTAGTTCTTGAGTACTTCATAGAATATGTTTTTCTACTATGAATGTACAATCAGTTATTCTCAACGGTATTGCCCACTGCCTGGTCTAAAATGAATAGAGCAAATGACTATTACTGTTATTATTAATTTCATATTACTCCATCTACAGTGCATATTATCATTAAAATATTTAAGAAATATGGGGAATTACACTGCATAAAGGGCAAGGGTGCAAACTCAAGCTAAACGCACATGACCTTTAATCCCTTGGACGGTACTGCATCAAAAACCTTTATTCATCAGTAGCTAATATAACAACATAGGCAAATGATTACTCTGGCAAACCTTTATCAAGCACTACGACACAGAGTTACATTAACAAGTGCCCTAAACCTAGAACTTTATTGTGCAAAAAGCAAGCCTCATATTAGACATGTCCAGAAGTGGCGTTCTTCTCTGGGCTCTGAGGCATCTAGGATGGACGATCACACAGTGGGAATGTACATTGTGGTTAGATTAATCAGTATTGCAGGTAAAGAAAAATGGGCGAAAAGAATCATCCATACTATTATCAGCGAAATGTCCAAAAGCCATTGTATGTTTTGGCATGGGGCGGTGCCAGTGCCCTTGGCAAAGGTCATTTGTACTTCTGTGATGGCAGCATTAATGCAGAAAAGTACACTGGGATCTTAGAGAAACATGTTGCCCTCAAGACAATTTTTCAACAAGACAATGCAAAACCACACACTGCTCACATCAAAAATGCATGGCTGAGGAATGAGACTGGTACTGGACTGACCTCTCTGCAGTCCTGACCTGTCCCAAATAGAGAATGTGTATAGAAATTTGAAAAAATGCAACAAAGATAACCTTGTCACATCTTAAGACGTGTTTGCAGAAAGTAACACTTGAAACACTCAACCACTTTGTACCCTCTTTGCCAAAAATCAATTTGGTTCTTTGCCAAATCAATTAATAATTAATGGGGTTCAGCTCTGGACTCTTTGATGTCCAATCCATGTGTAAAAATGATGTCTCGTGCTCCCTGATGAATCTGGACTCATCAGACCACATTGTTCCAGAGTGTAAGTAAGTATAATACTTTGAGTTCCATTTGCATTGTGTGAGTGGAAATGCTCTTATTCTCAATATTATCCCTGAGTTAAAATGTTGTTTTTAACAATCTGATTTCACCAAACATTCCAGTGATTGAATGATCCCGATCATTCAAGGTTTTTTCTCCGGTCACAGTCCTTCTTCGAAACTGATGTTTCCCCACTGTCCTTCTAATAATGTGTTAGATAGTTCTGAACCTGATTTTAGTAGTTTCAGAAATCTCATTAGATGTTTTCTCTGCCAATAATTTGACCTTTCTGAAACAGATTAACATTTTTCTACGACTTGTCTTTCAACATGGCTGTTTAAAGAATGAGAAGCTACTCACTGCATCAGTTAGGCTTAAATAACTTGTTGCTAACTGAAGCCTTAAATTCAGGTGATGACCTTTTTTTAGGCCAGGCAGTGTAAGTATACATCTCAAAAAAAGCATATAACACAAACAGTCATCCTAAATGTCCAGACATTACTTGCAAGTAGGCAAACATGTGCAGCCACAGTGGAGTGTATCTGTATTATGTATATATTAACTTGCATTGAAGTATTTAAACTGGAAATGCTTCCTTTAGTGGTAGCAAACTTAAACTGATCAAGCAAAATAATTACCTTACAGGTTTTTCACATTTTAATTCCTAACTTTTTATTTATAACTTTTATTGTGCCCTAAAGCTTAGTTGTAACTCAAGTATGCATTCTGGGAAAAGCATTATTGAAAGCAGTAATGACATAAAGCTCTTTAAGGCAAGCTCTGATCTAGAAGGAGTGCCATATGGTTGCTCTGGAATGGAGGAACATATGCCATGTTGCCATCTGGTAAACATATTTTTTATATTTGGTTTGTTTAAGAATTCATTACCGAATTTATTCCAATTTAAATCTGGTACCATTTCCTCTATTTATTTTCTAGTCCTCTTATTCAAAGTAGGGTAGTGTGAAAGATCAGTGCCTAGCTGGCAGCACAGGGTGCAGGAACAACCCTAGACAGACTAATACACATATTCAAAATTACCCACGTCTTTGGAACATGGGAGGTACATCTGGAGTACCCAGAGAAAAGTCGGTGATTGCATGCTCCATACATGCAGAGTAAAAGTTTGCGACTGATTCAGAGATCTCTGTAGCTCGCAAAAACTTATTGAAAAAACTTTGGAATTTGATGCCTACAACACGTTGGGAAAGGGGAATGTTTACAACTGTGTTACATCACCATTCCTTATAACAACACTCAATAAGTGTTTTGGAACTAAGGACACTAAATAGTTGAAGCTTTATAGGTGGAATTCTTTCTCATTTTTGCTTGACGTATAACTTCAGTTGCTGAATAGTCCGGGGTTTCTGTTTTTGTATTTTGCCCTTCATAATGCACCACACATTTTCAATGGGAGACAGGTTTGGACTTCAGGCAGGTCAGTCTAATATCCGCACTCTTTTATTACGAAGCCACACTGTTGTAACACGTGCAGAATGCGACTTGGAATTGACTGGCTGAGATAAACAGGAATGGCCCTAAAAAGACGTTGTCCCTAAAAAGACGTTGCTTGGGTGGCAGCATATGTTGCTCTAAAACCTGTATGTACATTTCAGCATTAATGGTGCCTTCATAGATGAACAAGTTACCCAAGCCATGGGCACTAACACACCCTCATACCATCAGAGATGCTAACTTTTGAAATTTGTCCTGATAACAATCAGGACAGTCCCTTTCCTCTTCAGCCCACAGGACACGATGCCCATGATTTTTTAAAATAAGTTGAAATGTGAACCACACACATTATTTGCAAATCACCGTATTTTGTTTTTATTTATGTTTTACACAACGTCCTAACTTCAATGAAATTTGAGTTGTACTCAAATATATATGAAAATCCAATAATAGCAAGCACAATTTGATCAAGTCAGGATTTTATGGAAAATGCTAATTAAAATATTAAAACATATAAAGCTTATTAAAAAGCTTGTTATATATTAAAGCATATAAAGCATATAAAGCTTATATACATATATACATATATATATATATGTATATATATATATATATTTCTGGCTTGTTCTACTCGAAGGAGTGCATAAAATATAAAAAATAATATACAGTTATGGCTTTGCTTACTATAGGGTTTACTTCATTCCACAAAATTACAATACAATATATGAAGGAATGATAATGCAATAAACAGCTGCAGAATGTTAAGTTTCATTGTGCAAACAGCAACTTAATAAAACAGAGTTTAAAAAATAGATATCGTTTTTTGCTGAAGTATCATGCATCTAATCCAGTATTTTACCCTCTGCTCTCTCTCTCTCGACTGGATTTTTAAATCCAATGTCTTGAATCAATAAATCTGGATGTACTTTTCTGCATTAATGTTGCCATCACATAACTGAAAATGACCTTTGGCCTGGACTGGTTGGTGATAATAGATAATAGTCACAGCCACAGCATCCAGTTTCAAAAAAATACCTGGAATGCTGATTCATCCGACCACACTACATATTTCCACTGCGTGATGGTCAGCGCCATGCAGCTCCGAGCACAGAAAGGTTGCATGTCCCATACTTTCCCAACTATCTCTGATTTTAGGTTGTAGATTCAACAAGGTGCGGCAAGGTTTTGGCAGTTACACATCCATAATGTAAACCTCTCGTTACGGATGTGATCTATTGAATTGAGATCTGGTGGACTGGGGTGGCCAATTAAGTACACTAAACTCAATATAATTTTCAGGAAACAAGTTTGAGACAATTTGTGACATGGTGCATCATTCTGATGGAAGAAGCCACCCAAAATGGGTACACTGTGCTCATGGTCAGCCACAATACTAAGGTAGGCTTTGGCCCATAAACAATGCTTCATTGGAAAGAAATTCTGCCAAGAAAATATACCCCACACCACTACAGCACCAGCAGGAACACTTAATACAAAGCATATTAAATAAAAAGATATTGAGACCAATCAGAACTAGCGACGATTTATGTAGAGTATAGTGTAGAGTATAGTGTTAAAGTAAAGTAAAGTAAGTAGTAAAGTGTTTGAAATCTAAATTCCAGGTTGTTAAGAATAGATTATTACACTTTAAACAAGCTATAATCCTCACATTGAAGTTTTCATATAAACAAACAATTTGACCTGTATGTTTCAGCGTACACACAAACACTATATTGTTTTACTAGTACAACTACTATTACATCTCAGGGATGAAATGTTCAGTTTCACTGCTCAGTGTGAACCAAACGATTATTCTGTAAACAGGACGATTGGGCTAATATCAGAGCAACAATTTAATATCCCAACTATATTTCAAATAGAATAACTGTCTACTAGTAGTGGAATCTGTATTGTTTAATTGTAAAATGTAAATAATGTTTACTGAATGCAAGTCTCAGTGAGCTCACCTGTATAAGTGAGACAGTTCCATCAGGATTACTGATTGTCTGAACCACAGTTTGTGAGGGTACCAGATGAGCAATGCTGTGGGTGGCTGCTGCAGCAGCTGCGGCAACATGCTGGGGGGTAACCTGCTGGTCTTCAAATGCATATAGAAGGTCTTCTCTTCCGTGCTGCTTGTAACAGTTTTTAACAATCGTCCTTAGGGCCTGTGTCCATGACACCTGTTAACAAAGGCATATGCTCTAGTCAAACACTATTACACAGGTTCCACACTGTATGTTTTGTACTTCATTACACAGCCTTATGCCAAAAAATTGGCATTATGTCATGATACACATGGTCAGTTTTAAGTTTACTTTAAATAGTCCTCACCACACAAGATATCAAATAAACTCATACTACAGATATGTATTTTCCTAACCATACCCGCTGTTTCTGGTCCTCTGTTCGCACATCACTCCGTACATTAGCCCAGGGAATATCATCTGGCCACCAAACTGGTTTACAAGTCTCTTTACCCCAGCCGGGTTTCCCCCGGCCAGTGGAGTATTTCAGCATTTCAGGAATGAATGCACGCAGCTGGGCCTGAGAAGTGTTGATCAACAGACATTAGACACGTTCACAATCAAAACCCAAACAATTACTGTGATAGCTTTACCAGTAAGGTCCTGGTGTCACGCATACCATGTTAACATCACAATTACACAGGTACATTTAGTACATTTTCAGAAATGACAGAGTTGTTCCATACAATGTGACAAGAAATAATGGACAATATGTGCTCATTTCTAAATCAAATAAAACATTTTTTAATGATACAGTACAGACTGTGCCATTTATACAAGCACATTGCTCACAAAGAGTAAGGGATATTACAAAAATAATATGAAGAGGATCCCACAAGAACCCCCACTGAACAGTCAATACTCTCGTCCAGTTTAAAATGTTTCTGTTCATCCCATGAATATATCACTTGCGTTCTTTATCTGATGATCTTGTTTAATGACATGAATCAAATGCTTCTTTTTTTTTAATCATATTCGTTTTGAATTATCCACTAATTTTTGTGAGGAGTGTAGATCTGAGGAATTCACAAACAGCTAGTACACTTCTAAAACACACAAATTTGATACAGTGTACTTAATGATTTCACTCCAATTGACAGTTTACTCCAATTACAAGAACGGCAATGTACTTTGTCTCAGTTTATGCCAATAATGATTACC
Organism: Parotocinclus spilosoma; assembly: GCA_033117975.1. Taxonomy (NCBI): domain Eukaryota; kingdom Metazoa; phylum Chordata; class Actinopteri; order Siluriformes; family Loricariidae; genus Parotocinclus; species Parotocinclus spilosoma. The sequence continues at coordinate 15,733 of JAVSBV010010951.1, forward strand.
TCTTGTCCTATAAAAAAGGGTTTATACTTCATTACTACCACAGAATAAATGTTGTCCTGTACTGATGTGTCCACTATAACCTAAAGCACTTTATTAAACACTAAATTCCAAACTATTGGCAAAACATTAGGTAAGCTCTTGTGTTACAGCAGAAGTAAAAGTACATCCGGACATGGGTTAACAAACATTACATATTGCAACAAACAAACACACTCACACTACCATTAAAAACATTTGTACTGAAATCACATTGACCCATTTATGTATTTACACAGGCTTATATATGACTGGAATGTGCAGCTCTTGTTCAAGGGACAAGAGTGTAGGTAAGTAAGAGTGTAAGCTTTTAGCCCAGTAGCTATCTTGCCTGTTGTTTAGGGTAGTGGTGTCTCAGTGAGCTGGACTTTGGTCCTCTATGGCCTGGAGTTGTGGATCCTTGCCTATATGGGCAGAGCCGAAGGTGTTAAGACCTTGGTGGGGTGTTAACTTATCTTCTTGCTTTCTTACCAAGCAATAACACAGATTTTTAGTATCTGGGAGGGTGGAAATATCTTATATGATCCATTTTGACTGTTACCTTCTGGTTCTTTCTTTTGGGCTGTGGGAGTCATGCTACACAAATGTGTTCCGTTATAGACCGTGTGCTTCACTGCATCTTATGTTTTCTTCTAACCTGTCAGGTCCCAGTTCCCAAGTGAAGCTGTTCTTTTGCTACCAGTTCCAGTCCTCGTACAATTACTCAAACTATATAAGGACTCTAGCTCCCCCCCCTCCTGTTGACTGAGGATACCGTTACCTACAGAGACTTTGTTTAAATTACCTAATAATTCCTTAAAATAATCTATATTCATTAGTTTATTGTATACCATAGTGATGGTTTATCATTTTATATTCTCTATTTTATTCTAACAATTATTTGATATATTTTTTTTATTATTATAGCTATTTATAATATTTAATTCTTATTATTTCCCTCTATTTAATGAATGTAGTTAGCTTATGTGTATTTTATCATTAAGGTAATTTGGTTTATTTTTACAAATATGAAATACAGGCTTTCCAAGGAAGTTGGGGTGCTTTTTGTGTTTTGGTCCACCCAAAGTTTCTTCCTCATCATACCGAGGGAGTTTTCTCTGCCACTCTCACTGTAGGCTTGCTCAGTTGAGGTTGAGGACCTACAGAAATTTAAAACTGCTTTTGTTGTAAAACACCCTTTAAAAATAAAGTTCAAAAGCGCATCAGAAGGGCAAACAAAACTCAGTGTGAATCAGTATTTTAAGAATGGCTTATTTCTTGCCTCACAATTCCCTAAAAATTGTATAAAGTTTGGGAGATCGTTGTCACAAGCACATGCCAACCAATCGCCACCTAAAAAAACTTTAGAAGTTGTGAACCATTGAAAAAAAGTTTGATTATAGAGATCTTAAAGCACTATAGTACTTCATGTCTAGTTTAAATTATATGATCTTACAGTTGCATCATAACTCTTAACTCAGATTCTTCAGACCAGACAACATTTTTAACATTTTCATCTGTGCAGCTTCTGTGAACCTGTACTTACTGTACTTAGATTTCTGCTTTTGGCTGGAACCAGATCTTCTTCTAACCTGTATTCTATTACTATTGTGTGACATCTGTCTCAAGGTTAGAAGTTGTGTATTCCAGGATTCTTTTTGATTTTGTACTACAGTTACTATAGCCACTCATTTTGGTCAGATACGTTACTAATCTTTTGCACATAAACCTGTAGTACACTAGATTTGTTTCTGATATGTTTTCAGGAGCTCAATAGTCTTTAAAATGTTCAAAAACAAATGGCTTTGATAACAACAAATATGCTACAGTTAAAGTTATTAACATCACCTTTTCCCCATTCTTATTGTTATGTTTATGTTATGTTAGACTTTACATAGGGCGGCACAGTGCCTCACAGCAGGAAGGTCCCGGGTTCAATCCCAGGGTGGAGTGGCCTGGGTTCTTTCTGTGTGGAGTCTGCATGTCCTCCCTGTGTCTGCATGGGTTTACTCTGGGTACTCCAGTTTCCTCCCACAGTCCAAAGACATGTGCGTTAGGTTAATTAATTATTCCAAATTAAATTCTCTGACTATTGACTATATATAAGACTAGTCTTGAGATGAACTTGTGTATGGATATAACCTTGTGTTTGTCATTGAGGTGGCCACTGAAGCTGATAGTGAGGTTAAAGAGACCAAATAAACAAACAAACAAACAAATAGACTTTACATATGCAGTGACCATAGAAGAAACTAAACCAAACAAAAAAACTGAGGTTTACCACAAAATTTCACTCCACTGTGAACCCTCAAACTAGTATACACACACACACACACACACACAAACATACATACATACACACACACACACACACACACATACATACATGCACACACACACACACACATACACACACACACACACACGCAGGTGACTGATTCACTACAGGCTAAGTATCTTTAGCTCCTGTCCCGGGAGCCCTACAAACAGCTGATGATGTCATTCAGAAAGGGGTCATTAGGTAAAGCCATGCTTGCCAATGCCCTAGTGTACATTTCCATTGGATTAAATACATGCAGCTCCACATTTTCCTAAATTCATGTGTAAGAAGTACACATGCCCATCATTCTACAGCTCCCAGAAATCTAACCTCTGTTTTGAACTTCTATAAAGCCTGTACAAGCGGAACCCCATATATTGGGCTGAACATTTTGAAACCATTCCCAAGATTTCAAAACTCAAAACACCAATTTGATATCTCTGTTTGCCGAACATTACGCTGAATTCACGGAAATGAACTGATGACGGCATGGCATAGCCTCGTGAGAAGACACAGCTCAGAGCAGCATTTAAACCGTGCTGCTCAGAGCGGTGTGTTCATGACAGGTGCATCCAAAGCGTTTTAGATGGCAACTTTTTACTTACCAGATGAACAAACTACACAAATAATGAATTGAGATATTCCATATGATGTAGCTGCCCAAAATGTTACATAATCAGGTTTTCACACAAGTCAAATAATGCAGTGGACAAAGAGAATCCAGTTAAGAGGTTCTCAGAAAAATGTTCCAGTACTACATATCTGCGAGTGCCAGAAGTATGTGAACCTCTGGTAGCTCTATTCAGTGAAATTGAAGTTAGGTTTTCATTAAATGTGATGACAATCAGCTGTGAGTAGGTGCCCTATTGTATTTAAAAAACAGGTATTTATCAAAATCTGATCTTTCCAACATGTTTGTGGAAAGGAATCATGGCATGAACAAAGAGGAATTCTCAGGACACCAGAAACAGTTTTCAATGCTTATCATCTAAAGATACCAGGAGTGACTGACCAAACATCACTCCAAGAGAAAGGCATGTAATAGTTCACAAAGGAGACCAATATAACTTCTGAACAACTGAAGGCTGTTGGCTAGTGGTAATGTCCTTGAGTCCACCATCAGGAGAACTCTGAACAATCAGTTTCCGGAAACATTTACTCACTGCAGTAAGGGGTCAAACCAGAAATTGAAAACAATGGTCCAGTCTGTACTTTTTTACATGTATGTGATATTGGATAATATTCTTTAATAAGTATAATATTTCTTTATATCGTTCTTAGGCTCTCTATCTACTCTTAGGACTTGTATGAAAGTGATGTTTTAGTTCATATTTATGCAGAAATATCAAATTCTAATTTAGATGGTATTAGGTCATATATGTAATCTAGAGATAATTTACAGTATATTGGAGGATGTTTGTAGATTCTATGTGAATACCTAATATTGGAATACCATTAAATACAATGGACCTGAGCATGGAACCAATCTTCTACAGCTGTTTGGATTATTGAAAATAACTGACGTGTCTTACAGGTATTCTATGCACACATTGACCACTATTGGCACAAAGGGGTTATATAAGCTTAGAACCCATTTTTAAGTAATTAATTTGGAATGTAATAATCAAATGAGAAGCTGGGCTAAAGAAAAAAATCAGCATTTTCTGCATTACAGTACTAATTGGCAAATCTTGCCAAACACTATGTATACATATAAATTGATGTGATATTTGATACTTGTGTCATAAGTGGCTTGCTTACTGTGATCGCTGTTACAGAGAACATGTGTTAACTATCCATAGTTAGTCATCTCAGAGTAAAAGTGCTGCTGCAATGCAGGCTACTCGCATTAGCATAACAATATTCAATTAGCATCTTCACAAAACACGATGTATAAACTTAAATTGATGTTTGATCTGACGTTGATAGATTGACCCTGCTCTCAGGGGGAAAAAAAATCATCCTGGTGCTCTCTTTTTCATCAACAAAAATCATGCAAGTCAATATTTGCTCTTATATATTCTGAGTGCTACAGTTGATATCCCTCCTCCAGCTGGCCTTAGATGGTGTGTGAGCAGTGGCTCTAGAATATAAGGTTGCTGGCTTCACATGTCCCAAAGGAACCATGGGTTAAACTCGACTCTGGTAGCTGTTATGCAATAGGGAAGCTTGTGGGTGAGAATTGGCAATGATTAAAGACAATACAGTCAATTTGGGGGTAGAATATTCAAATTGAAACCACAATAATTATCATATGACTAGCAACAAAATATGACCTTTTAATTGTTGCCTGCATTTTTTTCATTAATGCTAGCCAAGATGATCACATTAGGTTTTTTCAATGTTTTCCTTTAATACCCTTTACTTTAGTCAAATACAAGTTACCTTAATAGAGATGGAGAACATCAGTTCTTGAATTGGCTTTTCTTCCTTTTTTATCCATCATGTTTCTGTCAGAGTAACATATTTTTTCACAACACATCAGACCTGCCTTCGTAGGGTGAGGCCTGCTCTAATGACTTCAATCACTGTATGGCCCAGATTTGCTAAACCCTGGAGAGGTCTACAATGAATTAAAATAGCTCGAGACCCCTTTGAAACCACAAAGTAAGGAACATCAAAGGGGTGGATTTTTGGTGAATTTTTGATCAACCTCACTTCATATCTATCTATTTGACACTGGTGTCATAAGTGGCTTGTTTACTTTAATATGCGTTAGAGAGACACATGTGGTTTCAATTCTGAGTTAACTATCCACAGTCATTCATCTCAGAGTAAAAGTGCTGTTGCAAAGTAGGATTATTGCATTTGCATAATGGTATTTTGTAAGCATGGAGATTATTATCCCAGGTGAAACTCTCCGGAAAAAATATCTATCGTCTCTATAACAGAACTAAAAGAGAAATCATTATGAATTTATTTCTCGGTGATAATCAGATTATAACCGGTTCTGAGATGAGCTTTTGGCTACAGTGAGAGAAAGAGGTTGCCGTCCCATGACGTGTGTTAGTGCCGCTGTAGCTCCTCACTGGAGTGTTTGCTGTTGCAACAGAACTGAAGCTAAAGGGAGGAGGAACATATTTCTCACTCTTGCAGACGTCCAAAAGAAACATCATGTCCAGAGCTCGAGATCCTCTCCATTAGACCCAAAATTCCACAACATCCACACAGCCAAAGAATCTGCCTCTCACTCACTGTCTCGTTCTTTTTCTGTCTCAAGTTTCAACGTTAATGGGCTTCACTGGCACAACAGCTCGTCCATAAAAAGCACATTTTAAAAACGTCTTTTTATGACTGGTCAAAATGACAAAACCGTTACTACAGCAGTTTTGGAGCATTATTTTAAGAAATAGTGGGAGTCTACATTTTCTTTGGAAAGTCTGAGTTAGCACTGAATATGTGACATTATAAAATATAAGATTTAGTATTTCTACTACATGCAGATGTAGACCTCACATTAGTTACTAGAGTAAGGCATGGACAGGTTTGTAAGATCTTGTTGTTCAATAGGATGGACACACAATCCTATCCTGTGTTGTCCAGATTCTGAGCTGCATACAACACATGACCACCAGTGGATGCTGGAACAAAGTTTTGGAAAAGGAACAAGAGGACACCTTTCAAACTAAGTCTGCAAAATTTTGGACATTGAATGATCACAATCATTATATCATAACCTTACTGGAAATTTGGAGTATCATTTGAACAAATGAAAACAACAAAATAAACTTCAATTCATTCTCTAAATTAGGCACCCAGTTGGTGGAAGAGTGGGTTGATACAAAGTCAAATCTCAAAACACTATTAAATGATTATGGTGCATAATTGTGTATGCATAGTAAAGAAATGACCCAGGCTTTGTTAATTATGTTAAAAAGATCCAGTTCTACAAAAAAATGTACTAAAAATACTAAAGAGAATTAGTTAGTCAGTCTCTGAGGAAAAAAATCCCTTCCCAGCTTAAATGTAGAGTCTCTCTCTCTTTGTCTCTGTCTCTCTCTCCGGCTAGTCAGACAGATGTTTGTCACCGGATGGCCTTTGAAACAGATGTGTTCTCGCTTGGTATTTGTTGTTCATGTTTGGTGTTTTAAGAAATATATTCAGTATATGTTATGGTTGTTCTACAAACTTTTACTTTTGAATAACAGTAAATATTATATTTTTCTGTTAATTGCTAAAAATCCAACCCAAGATGACAATCCTGCATAAACATCTGCTTGGAAAGAGGCAGTATAGACTGTGTGAGTGGGAATGAGAGGATAGGAGAGAGATGGTACCATCATTGTTTTTCCAGGTGATGTCCATATCCTAGAATGGGAGATTGAGAGAGAATGGAGATGGAGGGAAAAGTGGCCATGAGTGTGGGAGGTTAAAAACCGGAATGGCAGCTAGTCATGTCTGTTTTCATCCTCCCTCTCCCTCTTTCACTGAGCCCAGCTGTGCCTTTCCGTCTGACCACATTAGGAGCTAATAAACATGCTACACGCATCACACATCACACACACACAGCACAGAACATCATAATGATTTCTTTCCACATATCCACATGTTTGTGCAGCTGTTGAAATGACTTCACTCTGTGTGCATGTGCAAGTCAATACATATCTTGCAAAGGCTCTTCCCTGATTAGCTGAACGTGAGTAGCGGTAAGCTAACATACCGATAGCTAAGTTCACCATCAAAGACATGACATGCATTTTTATGTCCAGGTTTATCGATTATCGTTTCTACAATATTTCACAAAATGTGTGGCAAAATTTTCAATGCATCAACAGAAACTTTCACAAGGTTTAAGATAAGACCGTCTGGCCATGTATGCAGGAAAATTGAATTATTATTAAATATTATATATTTTTTATGAACTAATTTAGTGACAGCATGGCATAGGTGGGAATTTAACTCTGAATCACCTGATATAGTATCTTAACTACTAGGCCACCACAGTCCTTTGGTTAGGTTCTCCATGTCAAGTAATATAGCCCAAGAATAACGTACATCTTTTATATGGCGTATTTCCGTGGTCTAATTAATTCTACCACACATAAATAATATCATACATCTGGTAAACCTAAGGTGATTCACAGAAATATCTAAATTCTTTTGTTTTCAAGTCAAAGCTATATTTCTTGTAAAGCTATAACAGCTCTTCATGGACACCAGTAAAATGGCCACACAATGTCAAAACTGGCATGTGTTCTTAGCAGCAAGGGAACAAATGATCCCTGCATGATGCTACTTTGTTCTCTGCTATTATAGGGTGCATGAGACGAGAGTACGAGACAAAGCAAGAGTCAGTGGCGTGTGTGTGTGTGTGTGTGTGTGTGTGTGTGCGTGCATGCGTGATATAGCGTTGATCTCCTTTCAAGAAAGCTGCATGGATAATAAGTATCCCGTTCTTTGTTACACTCTGTCTCTCACTTGGTTAAATTGTTATGACACTCAAGCACTTCAGCTTTTGCTGCAAAAATATTCTTTTTTAATGTCTAATGAACACAAGGCTGGATTTCTCCCTTGGCAGGTTATTAAGGTTTGGCACGTTGGCAGCGTGGTGGTACAGTGCTTTAGACACATTCCTCCTAGCATTACCATGCAGAAGTTGCAATGCCTGGGCCCTTCATGCATTAATTCAGACCCTCAAATCCCTCTTCATCCAGATTATTAGACTTCTCTGTAACTAAGGGGATTATTCTTTAGGAGGTTCAGTTCAGTGTGTGTGTGTGTGTGTGTGTGTGTGTGTGTGTGTGTGTGTGTGTGTGTGTGTGTGTGTGTGTGTGTGTGATACGTGACATACACACAAACCCGGTCTCTAAATCCCTCTCCTGATCCCTGTTCTCACAGCATGCCTCCAGACTAGTGACCTGTAAGATCTGAATAACCCCATAACCTCTCTGGCTTTGCTCTCCCGTTTTACATTAGAGTTTATTTCTGCCCTTAAATTACAACGATTATCGCTTCCTAAAATAGAGCGACCAATAAATATTCCTTATCCCGCTGCCTCTCGTGTTTCAATCCGACTGGTTATCCCGAGCAGCCTCACATACACGCTCCCACACACTTTAGAGACGGCACTTGACCTTCCTTGGAGCTCCTTTGCTCCGCAAGGGTCTGGATTTTTTTGAGTGCGGGCAGGATGAACCCTAGATATTTATTTTTCGTTTACCTCTTTGTAATGTACTTTTCTTTCTTTCTTTCTTTCTTCGTCATTTTGCTTTTCTCTTTTTTTCTTTTTCTTTTTTCTTTTTTTGTCAATTTTTTTACTTCTTTTTCTTTTTGCCATTTTTTAAATCTGTTCTTTTTCTTTTTTGTCATTTTGCTTTTTACTTTTCCTTTTTCTTTGTTTGTCTTTTTTTTTGTTAGTTCTTTTTCTTTCTTTTTTTCTTTCTTTCTTCATTTTTTTGCTTTTTACTTTACTTTTTTCTTTCTTTCTTTCTTTTTTTTTTTTTTTACTTTTTCTTATTTGTTAATTTACTTATCTTTTTTATCATTTTTTAAAACTCCTTTACTTTTCCTTTTTTTTTTTTTTGTCATTTTCTTTTTTACTTCCTTACAGCTTTTCTTTTTCTTCATTTTTTTTATAACTTCTTTTCTTTTTCTTTATTTCTTTGACTTCTTTCTTTCTCTCTTTCTTTTTCCTTCATCTCTCTTTAATTTTCCGCCTGATATCATTAAGCGATTCAGAATTTTTTTGCAGCATTAATGCAGAAAAGTACATTCTAAAGTGGTTAACGCTTTACTTTGTTTTTGTTTTTTTTATGTTTATTAACAAATGAAATGAAGTTGAGCAGAATAAAAACATGACCAGTGTTTTTCTTATCACGCGCCGTCTCAGCCCGTCCGTTTCAGACTCGCTGTGAAGGAGAAGGCGTTTAAAAAAAAAAAAAAAAAATTATTATTATTATTATTTTATCGTCCATGAACCCCAGACTCTCAGCAGACTGAGCAGTGTTTGTTTTTCGTACATGTCATGTACGGCTAATGGAATGTAACAGTGGCTTAACACTTTTGCTGTCTGTAGAAGTGTGTGTGTGTGTGTGTGTGTGTGTGTGTTAGTATGGTCCCCTTTATATTTGCCGGCCTCTTCCTGGGCGGGTTTTACCCCTTCACCGAGTTTCATCAGTAACTCGTGGTAAAACCTGGCATCGTTTAAACCGGGCATCGTCCATTAATCCCTCTGCCTGATGAATCGAAGCGGACGGTGGCAGTTAATTTGAGCTTAATCCTGACCGCGAGCTTAACCCGGGCCGCGCCGCGCCGGACGTTCCACCCTCACATCGCTGCTCGGCGTCCGTGACCAAAAAAAGCGCTCGGCCAATGAACGAGCCGGCTCGTGCCTAGAATAGAGAACCCGCGTTGCCATGCAGCTCTGAGCCCATCGCCTAGCAACAGGCCCGCTTACGCGTGGTCGCGCCTGGGCTGATGTGACGGCGGCCCGTGGTTCGCCGCCGCGCCGCTGAAGGCGTGATCCTGAAAGCGTTTGTCTGCTGTCATCTGAGCCTGGTTCCTTTATCAGAGCCGTGCTGGATGTTCCTGATGAATACGCGGCGTTACAGCTCCGTCCCAGACTGATATTACACACCGGACCGCCCCCATCTGACGGGGCTGTTATTCAGAGCACAGGCTCAACTAATCCTGGATTAATTCCGCCCGTTACCGCCGCTGAAAGAGGCGGAGCGTTCCGATCAACAATTTAACCAAGCCGAAAGAACTGGAAGGTGAATGAATCCAGCTCTGCTGAGCCTGTGTGAAACGCGGCTCTAGTTATCCGCCTTCCGCTCCCGTAGCCTATCTGGTTCAAGGTTTGAAGCGTAACAAGCGGTTACTTGCTCAAACCACTCTGCGTTCTCTTCTGCCCACACTGTTGTTTTTTTTTTTGTTTGTTTTTTTTCTCGGGCCATTCTCCGTAAATCCTACAGATGGCGCTGTTTCTGGAATCCCGTCCCGCCTTCGGAGATCCTCAAATTCAATTCAATTCAGTTTTATTTCTATAGCGCCTTTTACAATAGAGTATTGTCTCAAAGCAGCTTCACAATATTACACTTTCCTAAAAGGCC
>JAVSBV010010972.1:0-12545 GCA_033117975.1 Parotocinclus spilosoma
ATCCAGTGTGATCTGACACGTTCTCTTGACGGACTGCACTTGAACAGAATCAAGAAAGTGGTGGGCGTGTTCACCTCTGGTTTTGTCAACAAAACTTTTCGGATTTCCTGACCTTTGATAAAAGCATAAATTCTCCCAGGGAGCCCAAAAATTCTTCCATATCTTGCTGATCTGCTTTGCATCCGCTCTAAGTGGCGACTCTTGGCTTCTTTTTTTTATTTGCTCTCACGGTCTTTGGTCCGATTAAACAGAGTTTTACACGTATATAATAGGATTTGTTTCGGTCCTTTGGTACTAGGATTTGGTCCGAATAAGCATCCGGACCCATTAACCAGTGGTCCAATGAACCGATATAATTAAATAAAGTAACAAAGTTTAAACATACGGTATCTACAGTGCATTGGGTTAAAGTCTTGGCCATTCTAAAACATACATTTTCCTAATTAATGGTGATTTACTATTTTTTCATGTCTTGTTGTATCACCCAACTTCTGTGAAGTTTCATTTGGAAAACTATTATGACATTTCGGTTTTATTATCACGCTATTTCAGGTCCCGAAGCTGAAAAGCATATCATGGCATCTTGTAGTGTCATACATCCTCTGTCATACATCCAGGTGATCTTTTGGTGATCTTGTTATTGGTTGATGACCATCCATGTCCTTTATAATGCTTACGTGGCCTTTTCCAGTTTAATGCACTTCTACAATTCTTCTTTGTAAACCCTCCTTTAGTTAAAATTAGTTTAGACATGGGAATTGGTTACATCAACAGCAATTTTTTTACGAGAAAGGACACTTTTGCAACTTCCCCCATACCCCCGATTGACTGACACTGAATAAGGCCACAGTTGATGAGTACAAAAAACAGTTGATGAGTATTTAATGCAATTCAAAGGGTTACAAGCCAGCAGAAGTACTTGTAGTTTGAGACACAACATTATTATTTGAATAAACATTATTATTAAATGAGACCGACATACAGCTGATGTGCCTCAGTGTCAGATATTACCATGCGCTGACCAAAGGAATTTTGTACATTGTTTTCCCCAAAAAGCCTCATGGTGACTCAAGGAGGAAATGTTAAAACTCAGATTTGCTTTTCTACTGCAGGATCTGCCCACAGGATATTATAAAGTCAGCTATGGATTGCATGTTGTACCAGTCAGGCCTTGAGAAGAATGCAAGGCCATCTCTGAAAGTTAATTGTGGACCTAGAACTGAACAATGGCTGGTTATACACAAATCCCAATGTGCTTCTTTTCTATAGTACATACTGTACCTTCCATAACCTTCTACACATTGATACATGTTTTTCACGCAAGACATATTTATGTATTTGTTGTTGCTAGAACACCACTTCTTCTAAACGAATTACTAACCTCAGATTTAATTAGTGTGTGCCTCCTTCTCCTCTCCCGGGACTTCATGAGAAATGTGAGTATGATGCGTCTTCATCCTGGTTATATTCCTATTAAGTGTGAATGACGCAGAGCGTTTCCAATAGGACCTAAGGTCTGGGATCATAACTGTGCTTGTTCATTTTAAAAGCTGGACCAGTGAACTAAACAATACATTTCAGATCTGCCTGCCAAGTGGTGTCTTTTGAAATGAAAGCATCTCAGGAGTGGGAGAAGTCAAAGGTACAAAATTATAGTGTCAGTTACTGGTTAAAAATTGCATTAACTTACTGGATACAGTGATATACTGTGTATTTACTAAAAGACAATACCAAGGCCAGGAGTTGCCGAGACCAAGACCGGATTAAGGTAGAAGAATAAAAATAATAAATGTAACTTTTAAAGGCTGATAAAGAAAGTTTTGAAGAAATTATATTGATCACGTAACGTAATCAGATTTTACTACATAAAGTCAACAACATCAATTCTATCTATTTTTATTATTAAATGGGAAAACATCAACAATAATTGTAATAAGGAATAAATAAAGAAATTTTACGATTTCTGTGTTCAAATAGTTCAGGCCTAGATAGAATGATAACATTTGCACATCATTTATCTGCGTGGCCTGTTGTATCCATGGGGTGAGTATGGAACACATTTTTGGTTCGCATTGTAAGGTCCGACGGTTCAGAAAAAAGTTATTTTTGGCCAAAGATGTGACCTCCTCAAATGTGTTCCATACTCACCCCATGGATACACCAGGCCAAGTAGATGCAGGATGTGCAAATGTAATTGTTGTATCCTGCTCCAGGCCTGAGATATGACTATTGTCAAGAGATCAAAATAAGCCCAACTTTCGACAAACTTTTGTTACATTGCACTTCACAACACCAACACAAACCCCTGACTGGCAAATCTGGCAGTACATATCATTCACAAACTTGTTGACATCCATCCATATTAGTATGACCCAGCTACAAAAGTAAGTTGGCGATTGGCCTGCCTTGTAGCAAAGTACTCCGATAATTCCCTACTTATCTTAATTACTTCCGTTGCTGTTTGTATACATAAGTGTGACATGTGAGCTCCACACATATTCAGTAGACTGAAGGTCTGTAGTAGGGTTACAGTACAGGTGCTGCTAGAAAGCACATGAGATCAAGACGCTGGTGTAGCTAAGAGACAAAGGATTGTAAACACAGGCGGTGGGGTACTAGGCATATAAATGAACCCTTGCCGAAGTAGCCATGTTGATAATTGGAATTATGTTTGAACAAGGCCCGGCGTGGGATTAATGATTTATACGGGAGCCCATTTACCTAAACAGAGACGAGATCTCAGTACGATGGGTGGATGGCACATAAACATCCTCTTATACTGAAAACTGTGTAAGAATGTTCCAGTATCCCTGCTCCCTCTCATTCACACACACACAACACAAACAGAGTGAGGGCACATTTCTCTAGCTGTATTATAGCTTATCAAAGGCTTCCTGTGCAACCATCATTGACTAAAAGCATGTGACCTGGGTGATGTAAGTCCCTGACCTTCCATTCATCCTTTTAGCCATCGCTCCATTCACGTGTGTCTGTTTTTATGAGGCTGGATTTTGAAAGTACAAACTTTTTTCCTAAAGCACTTTAAAATCCTCTGGACAGCCAGGCAGGCAATACCAGACACATATTCACTGGCTGGCCAAAAGTATGTGGACAGCCCTTCACAGAACAATCGTCCAGCCAAAGCCATCTCCCTAGATCAGCACTGACAGTGGAGTGGGTCATACTGAAGATGGTCCTAAAGCTGTGCTCGAAGTGCTGTGAAATAAAAAAAAAAGCCCATTCTTCCCAACCGGGGATCCTTGACTCCCTCAGGGGGGCACCAAACATCACAAGGGGTACTTGGGGGCTATTTTATTTTTATGAATAGTATCTCTTTACTCAAAGAGGGTAGGCTACGTTGTAAACGGAACCAAAGAAAAAGATCATAATTATGTGTGTTAATATTTTCTCTTTGTGATTGTGGGGTGGGGGTCTAGCAGCTTGTGTGGGATTAAAAAAAAAAGGTTGAGAACCACTGATCTAGGAGCAGCATATGCTCGTATGGTTATGGAATGGACAGCAGCTTACAGTACGTAACATCTTTGCTGCAGCGCTCACTACTGAGTTCTAAACTGCCAGCTGGAAGCAGCATCAGCTAAAAAAAAAAACTAATTCAACAGCTTTATGAATTGGGTGTCGACAAGCAGCTGGACACATTCCTAGGATCACCCTAAGATGTTAAAAGCAAGTATGGGTTTAAGTGGTGTAAAGCACACTGCTATTGGACTGTGAGGCACCAGAAACATTATCTTGAGTAATACATTTTTTCCACAGCTGTTTCTGATCCTCTCGGATTACTGCAACACACTAGCCCAGCCACCACCTCATCAGTGTCACTACAGTGCTGAGAGCGATCCACCACCAGAATACTGCAGTATCTGATCTGCTGTGGTCTTATGGTGGTCCTGACCATTACAGAACAGAGTAAAGGGGACTAACAATGTATGTACAGAAACAGATGGACACGTCTGTAACAGCAGAACTACAAAGTGCTTCTACACTGCTTACAAAAATAAGGGGATATTTCATTTTGGGGTCATTTCTGTGACCAGTTTATATATACGGTAAGTGGACCTTTTTAAATGGACAATTAGTGTAGAAACAAGGAGATGTACCTAATAAAGTGTTGGATTTGTGGGTGTTTGGCTGCACAGTGAGGCCAAAAGTCTGAGTACACCAATGAAAATAACAATTATAATTTTTGTTACAACCATAAAAGACAAAGAATTTAAGTAATAAGTTCAGTCTTCAAAATGAAACTATACATTATGGTTTCTTTTTTGGTCTGTAATGATAGCGTGCACTAGTGCTGACATGGAGAACAAAATCAGTTTTATTTCACAATATGCCAAAGAGCATAGTTTCTGAATATGTGGCTTTCTGTCTTCAAGTGCCCCCATGCTCAGTGGGGTATCCTGTATAGGGAATCTATGACAGTCAGCACTCATTCTTCTTTGGTCTGATTCTGGTTTGATTTTGGCCATTATCCTGCTTCTGTATGAATCTCTCTTCACAAACATCCAAACACTTTCAACAGGTGCTCTCGCTGTTTTTCATGAAATGCATATTTGCACATAGCATGTAGCCTTGAGACGATCGAGAGGATCGACAGAACTCACATTGGATTGTGAGTTTCGCAGTGGCTAATAAGAAATGACACCTCTCCTGATAACTGCAATGGAGGTTGCCTAGGAACCAATTTCCAGTTCAAGTTGAATCAACATGAGACCTTCTAGCATGTTATTAAGACAACGAATCTGTCACAGGCCAGTCTTCTATTTATACCCAAAATATGGTGCAGAGATGAAATTAGTTAATTATTCACTTTGAACCAAACAGAAGTTTCAAGTTTGGTAGGTACAACTTTTAATCATCCCCCTTCAAAGCCACAAGTGACTCATCCAAGCACAATTCAATCAATCTACACACAAACACAATTTCCGTTGTGCATGACCAGGAGAAGCATAATAAAGATGTCCTAATGTCATTCATAGGGGCGGCATGGGGGCCCGGTAGGTAGCACCGCTGCCTCACAACAAGAAGGTCCCGGGTTCAATCCCAGGGTGGATCGGCCTGGGTCCGTTCTGTGTGGAGTCTGCATGTCCTCCCCATTTCTGCGTGGGTTTACTTCGGGTACTCCGCTTTCCTCCCACAGTCCAAAGACATGCGTGTTAGGTTAATTGGCATCTCCAAATAGTCATTGTCTTGAGTATGCAAAACACCCCAGCCGTGTAACTGGGAACAGCTGCACGCCGGTCCCAAGCCCGGATAAATGGGGAGGGGCAAACTACTTCACTATCCTGCTGAAATACTCCATGGATCATGGATCGATGAAGGACAGAAATGTGTGGAGATCGATGATCCATCAAGTGACCGAGAGTCGGCTGTGACTGCACAGTTAATCCCATCCAATCATGTCATTCATGTTTTTGTAGCAGTAGTGGAATCCTCAAAAGAGCAAGAATCAAAAGCGCTACAACTAATGGCAGGTAGGGACTGTGTTTAAATTGATTAAAAGAATTATAATGTTTAATCGAAAGGGGATAATCACAAATCCAATAGATGTGATTGATTACGTTTGAGTTTTTATAGTCTTTTTTATGCTAACCTAATCTAATATACTGCTCACAAAAATAAGGGGATACTTTAAATGAAATCTCCTATAATTAAATGTCCCTTCATGTTTGTGAGCAGTGGATATACTTTTGGTTATACTCAATTGCTTGTTCCTCGGATGTACCCCATTAAGAATCTACTGGGGAGGGAGGAAAACAAATAAAATAAATCTTTATTTTTCAGCACTTTTCAATTTCTCGAGGACTATGTGGAATCAATACAAGAAAGGAGGAAGAAATAAAATACATTTTTATTTTATAATAAAATTGATTTAACCTACAATTAAATTGAAGTTCATCTGAAAAAAAATGTAATGAACAGAAGAAAACGGTTGGCTCGCCACCGGAGGGCGGAAAAAGATAATAGTTTTTTTTTGGTTGTTTTTTTTTCGAATTTCAACCATTGGTGCTGCGGCGGATCCGAGAAATACAAAAAAAGGGGGTTTTTTTGCATTCTTCAAATAAGATCGTCGGCGGAACCGCCAAACAAGCAATAAAAAAAGTCTAGCCTTATAAGAAGCTAACTAAAACATACAGGATTACTGTTCCTGCAGCAACGCGTTAGCAGCTCAAACGTTAGGAACGATACCGGGGCATTATGGGAAATGTAGTACGTGTATTGAATTTGCGTGGCGTGTCCGGTAGTACTGCTCAGCAATACGAGATAAAATCGATTTTACCACCGTGATTTTACTGGAGCACGTGTCCCAGTGAAGTGGGTTTCATGACTCCCCGGGTGGGATCGAGTAGGGCTTCAAAAAATAAAGAAATAACAACAACAGAGTTGTTAATGATAGAATTTGGCAAAATGTCATATTAAAGCTTGTTTCCTGCAGAGGCATGTCATTGAGTCAATCAGTAAAACGTGTAATTGTAGTAAAACATCTGGAAGAGTTATTTCTATGTCTCCTCATATCTGGAACTGGCCATTTTACTGCGTGCGTAATGAAAGGTGGTTCAGAGAAAATCGCTTTGTTTAAGGAGAAAAAAAAGCACGGATGGATAACGTGTACTAGATTTAGCAGTATGATCAAATAAACTGGATCGAGATGAAAAAAGAATCGGAGTGATGATCTGAACACTTAAGCGTTAAAACAATTGTTAATTCAGGTGATCATTAAAGATGTGAGGGGCACTGGGGTAGTTAATCAAGTCATTCATTCCTTAAGTGTTAACTGGTTCCTTTGTGTTGAACTAGGCTGATTTCGTCATTAAGCTGAGCGCACGGCAGGGAGAGATGCGTAAAGAAGGCGTGGGAGCGCGCGCGGGTGCATGTGGAGGTGGAGGTGGACTACAGGTTCCTGTTCCGATTGGACAGCTGGAACAGGGCACTCTGATGCCAGTGGGTGAGGGAGCCGTGGGCACACGGACGAATAAATGGGAGAGGACTGAGGAACCAGCCTGCATTGGGACGCGCACTTTAGACCGTTTTGACATTGCCTAGGAGTAGCATTAACTCTGGGACTAACAAACTCAAGGTATTGCGCTTGTTTTCATGATCTGATCAGATGATTATCTTGTTTTTAGAAAGGGAGAGGACAGAGGAGGCAAAGTCGTGAGTGTTTAGATATTATTAGTTCTAATTAGTTCCTTAGGGAGCACTGCATTTCTACAATGGAGATAGATATTGGGTTTGTCACTTCATTGATTTTAGTCTTCATTTAACTATTGTTTGGGTGACAATTTATGCCAAATTATAGGCTATTGATTATACATAAATAGAAATATGATAGATATTTACTTATCGTCATTGTATTGTATGAAATAAACCAAAATTAGTTAGTTTACAGGGCTGGAATGCATGATATTAATAAGCAATGCATAAATGTATCTACTTATAATAGATGTGGATTCATTTGAAACTGCTTAGCATATTCTTTTAACCTCAGTGATGTAAGTGTGAGCTCAACCCTGTAAGAGATCATTTGGCAGCAGGACAAAGTGGAAAGGAAGCCGATTCTTGTGGTAGCAAAGCAGGGTGAGCTCTTGCCCTCGGCGATGAGCAAATGAGGTTATTGCACAAAATATCTATGTACAATACCTACGAATGAGTGTGAGTTACCTACGAATGTGTCCCAGTTATAGTTTATGTGACATCTTAATACAAAATACTAAAAAATGTATAAAGTTGTGCAAGAAATCTTTATAGACGTAAACAACAAATGAATTCAGCCCCAAATATGTTCCCACGCAGCTAACAGGAGTAGGTCTGGACCAGTATGTTTATATATAGAGAACCAGTCAACCAGGATAGCTAGAAGTTTTGTTCTATGCTTCTATTTAAATGTACTGTCATCTTGTGTAGGATCTTCAGCGGGAGAAATGGAGTGGTACGCACTGGTGTTGGTGCTCAGTTTGCCCTCTCTGTGCCGGACAGATTGCTCGGAACAGTGTCTGAAATGTGCCTTACACATCTCTGACTCACCTCCCAACCTGCTGGTAAGAAACCTGTGTTGCACCAAATAAAACCAAGTGTAGATGAAAAAATGAATGAACAAGGAACAAACAAAAGAAAGAAAGAACAAACAAAAGGTACAACAAATAAAAGAACGAAAGAATGAATGAAAAGAAAGCAAAAAAGAACAAGCAAAAGAAAAGAAAACCGAACGAATGAAATAACTTTAGAAGGAAATAATGAACAAATAAAAGAACGAACAAACAAACTCGTTCTTTCTTTAGAACGAGCAGACAAGCAAAAGCATGAACAATGTACAGAAAGCACAAACGAACAAATGACAGAACAAACAAACAGACCAAAGAACAAACCAATGAATCAGCAAACAATAGAACGAACAAACAAAACAACAAATAAGAAGAAAAGCAAAACTGCAAAAGAACGGCAGAACAAATACAAATGAACAAAAGGAAAGAGGAACAAAAGAGCAAATGAATAGAACGAAAGAACAAAAATCCCCACAAACGAAAGAACACACTGATGATTGAACAAATGGGCAAACAAAAATAAATAAATAAACAAAAGAAAGGACGAACACGTTAATGAACAATGGAATAAAGAAACAAAATGGATAAAAGAAGAAACAAAAAGGGTTTTTTTTTCCCATTCGTTTGTAATTCATTATGTCTGTTTGTCTGGCTACACATTCTGTATATAGAAAACCATCAATCATTAGTAACCATCAAAAGAACCCTTGAGGAAAATTTCTTTTAAGAATGTATGTGAAATTTGTTTGAATGTATATGAGAGGATGTCTCTGTACACTTAACCTCAATACATGTGCTGTAGTTTATGTTAAGTGTGTTACAGTGTCCTACTGACACAATGAAATTCATAATTTTTTATGTAAAAATATATTAAACCGGTATTAAAATGACTCTTTTTTTCATCTGTTCCACATCAGGCTTGTACTTTAGAGTGTGATGGGACTCTTCCATCCAGTAATGAGCTGGATGGCTGTGAGAAAGCTCTACGCGAACAAACAGAGGAAGACGTGCAAGATCCAGTGTCCTCCAACCCCGTCAAGCGCTATGGCGGATTCATAAAAAGGATCGATAAAAACAAAAACAAACTCTTCTCTTCACTCTGGAGGGAGAACGCCATTGAAAAGGGGTCGTTGGCCAAGAAATACGGAGACGCCTTGTTAAAACTGGTGGAGAGAAACGTCCCAGAGCTAACGGAAGACGAGGAGGGGGAAGACGTTGCCTCAGAGAATGAAATGGGACTTTACGATGGCGAGAATACGTACGACAATCTCGTTCCTCTAAACGAAATGAAACGCTATGGTGGCTTCCGGCGGAAATTCGTACCCAAACGAAGCGAATCCGACGATGAAAACAGTCAGCAGGAGCTGCAGAAAAGATACGGCGGCTTCATGAGAAGAATCCGTCCCAAGTTAAAGTGGGACAACCAGAAGAGATATGGCGGCTTTTTGCGTCGCCATTTTAAAATTTCAGTGAGATCCGGCGAGGAGCCTTCAGTATACAATGACTTTGGTCTTTAAGCCATTTGTAAAAAAAAAAAAAAAAAAAGTAGCTGAACTCATATAGAAGTCTGTATAGCCTCATGACTTTCTGTTGTACTAGCAAACACGTGCTGCTAAACATTTGGAGCCCATTTCCTCTCGTGTATTTAAAACGACTCGGCAGTTTATTGTTAGCCGTTAGTAACACAGATGTAACACCGTATACGTCAATGCTTGTTTCAAAATGACAATAAAGGACGAGACCTTGATTTGCCAGTATTGTACTGGAATTATGCTTTTTTAAATAAAAGATTAAGGGTGAATGAAAACGGCACTTAGGAACGAATGTACAGTGAGTTTGTGGTCCAGGGTTCCCCCTTGTGGTCATGAGAGGAATATCTACACAGTTTATTAATGCTAAATATTTTGTTATTATTAGAAAAGATAAAATGACATTGACTTTTACATTTTGATGATAATGCAGGTAGAATTCTATTTGATGTGATTTGACTTATTTCACTATTAGTTCTTAAACAGCTTGCACTTAGGCACGAAAAATAATTTATGTAGGCCAGGGTTGGGATGGAGGAATGGGGAGAACATGCAGTGGCACACGGGCAGCGGCCAGGCAAAGGCTTGAACCCAGATCTCTTGTGCTGGGGCGACTGTGCTAATCACTGAGCCAGCTAATTTACCCATGGAATTGGACAAAACTGACTGAATGCATGAGGTCTTCTTTTGGCTCATTAAAACCTCACTTAATTTGCATTTTTGACATGATACTCAACCTTCTCATTATGCCTCAGTAAAAAATCTCAATTTTTTTTCAGCAATTAATGTGTTTTTTAGCATTAAATAATGATTACTGGGCCAATTTGAGATTGTGCAGGGAAGAAGAACCTGGCATCATGTCAAGGGCATGTTTAACACTTGCATCCCTGTGCAGGCACCGTAGCTTCTGTGACCCTGACCAGGAAAACAGAAAGAAAGGAAAACAGAAGAACTGAACCGAATCCACAATCTCAACCCGTCCACGGCCTGTGTGGTTTGCATGCCCTCCCCTCGTATTGAGTGTTTTTTCTCCTACATTCCAAAAATGTATGTGTCCCTTTGTGAATGAGCGTGCATTTGCTTTGTCATGGGCTGGAACCCTGTCCTGGGCTGATTACTGCACAGTTAAAACTCTGCCTCCCTTATAGCTAGGTGTGTAACAGCATTATTCGATTTGATTCACGATACTGAGTTTGCTTTTCTTTATATAATAGAGTTCACATTTAGAAATGTGATAATATTCCTGTTTCTTCTTAGTGTAAATAAGAGTGTAAATAATGCAAAACAATTAAAGTTTGCTTAGGTTTATGAGAAAAAAACACTTTAATCCAGTACTATTTAAATAATTTGAATACTTAGAACTATAAATAATTCAGTGCAAAATTAAAAACGCTCACTGTGCTAAGCTTAGCCACGCTTAAACATCCACAATCTTAAATATCTCCAGTTATCAGTATAGAATGGAAAATATGCCGTATGGGATGATGCACCCCCTGGTGTTTAAAAATGCAATTGCATTATATGTCATAAACAGAACGCACATGATATCATCACACTTCACGTGATCACATTTTGGATTAAATCACTTCTTGTATTATTACACCTTTTCTTATAACTTTAGCTATAGTACAGAAAATGGCTTATTTTTTGTTAATATTGGCCTTAAATTTAGGCTATTAAACACCGCATTGTCATTCACCTAACAAAGGGTAGACCTGAAAATAATTTGACTGAGACAGCATGTCAGCATGTGTTTACCTTCATAATAACAGGCACTGGTTATAAAAGCTTCAGACATAAAAATGTCAATATGTACTGTTGATTAATAAAAGGTTATAAAAAATCAGCTATAATATAACATTTTATACAATATAATATAACACCTAGCGTATAGTTGATGCTAATGGTCCTTTGACTGGAACCAGTCTCTAGGTATGTATTTTTTGTCTGGATCCTAACTCACTGGAAGGATTCACTGGGTGCAGGCAAAGGTACACTTTGGTCAGTCCCTCACCACCAGCCCATTTGGATTGCAAACTAATTTCTATGGTCAAATACCAAATATAAACAGTAGATGTTACTTTATAGAAAAAACCCATTGGATCTTAGTGTAGAAATCTAATTCCGGGACTTAATTTGTACCTCTAATCTGAGATGACATCACTAAAAAACCAAAAGATAAAGTTTAAGATGGCTCTAAATCAACTGTCTCCCTGTGCACCACATGTGTACCATATAACCATATCCCATATAAAACATACACACTGCTTACAAAAAGCACTGATCCAGTAAAGTGTATGGTCACCCAACAGTGCCAAAACACACTGACAGTGATGGGCCATGGACAGAATCAGTTTGTACAGCAGATGTTGAGGGATGTTCTTCATGTTTATTTTGAAATATCCCCTCATTTTTGTGAGCAGTGTATATACAGTATACACTCTTTATAGTGCAGTACATATTAAATAGGAATCTGTTTCATCTTTAAAAATTCAGGAGTAAAACAGAGGAGGCTATGGCTATTTTTTAGCCTTATAAAACAACGTTAGTGTGAGATGACACCGCACCGTATATAGGACCCAGTACCTCACCATTTACTGGTTACGTATACTGGGAGATGTCAGACTGTTCTTTCTTTATTATGCTCTGGGAACTTTGTTAGAATATAGTTTAGTGCATACCTTCACAACAAAAGAATATATTCATCTACTGTGTCTGTTTCCAAGCTGTTGGCCAGAAAAAATAATACTAACAAACTAGTTAATGGACTATATTATGATTAAAGGCTCTTGACAATTATATATATACTGTGTATACATGTATATATCAGTGGCGGATGCTGGTCTTTCAAGGAGGGGAAGCTCAATTTCGGCCTACATCAAAAAATGTGTCGGTTTATTTATACGTAAATTCTACCCTCCGTTCCTTTTCAAGAAAATGATCTGTGACCCTGTCGTAC